>JAEOAD010002759.1:1077500-1142500 GCA_036365145.1 Orientallactaga sibirica
GCTTGACTTCTGCTTTTATTTGAGGAGAGGGGGAGGAGAGAAGAGCGACCCATCCTAGTGATGTTAGCCAAATGCTTTCCTGGGACCGGGGTGCCATCTGGAGGTTGCTGTTTGAAACGTGAGACAGTGAAAGTGAAAACAGGCCCTCACCCACACCAGCCACGCTCGTGCAGAGTTCACTCTGTAGCCCCAGAGGGGCCTGGAACTCATGGAAACCCTCCTAAGTCAGCATCTGGAGCGAGTGAGCACTGGAGTAAAAGGGCTTCGCCACCATGTTAGGCTGCTTTGTGATCTTTATCTAAATTACTATGTGTCCTTAAAAATAAAAAAGATATTTTCTGAATGGTCAACAGAGATAACCTGTAGGATTTTTCATTCTGTCCTCACACCCCTTTCTTACTCTTACTGCTACTTTCTTTTATTTTGTTTTCTTTCTC
Source organism: Orientallactaga sibirica (assembly GCA_036365145.1). NCBI lineage: Eukaryota > Metazoa > Chordata > Mammalia > Rodentia > Dipodidae > Orientallactaga > Orientallactaga sibirica. The sequence continues at coordinate 1,077,938 of JAEOAD010002759.1, forward strand.
TTTTTTCTTCTTTTGGTTTTTGGAAGTAGAGTCTTACTCTAGCCCAGGCTGACCTGGACTTCAGCCTATGTAGTCTCAGACTGGCCTTGAACTCATGGCGACCCTCCTACCTCTGCCTCCCGAGTGCTGGGATTAAAGACGTGTGCCACCACAGCCAGATTTTTACTTTCTTTTCTTATCTATCATTTATAGTTATTTATTTAAAGAGATGAGAAATGGTAGACCATGGAGAGAGACATACAGAGAGATGATAGATTAGATAGATAGATAGATAGATAGATAGATAGATAGATAGATAGATAGATAGATGATAAAAAGGAATGGATGAGAATGAACAAATGGTGAGTCTTCTGCCACTGCAAACGAACTCCAGTCTCACGTTTAAGTACTGTTGTGGATGGTGTGTGTGTGTGTGTGTGTGTGTGTGTGTGTGTGTGTGTGTGTGTGTTCTTCTTCCCATTCTTTTTTTAAAGTATTTTAAATGTATTTTTATTTTTATTTTTTTTATTTGAGAGAGAGAGAGAGAGAATGGGCACACCAGGCCTTCAGCCACTGCAAACAAACTCGAGACGCATGTGCCCCCTTATGCATCTGGCTTACATATTTCGCCGGGCGAGGGGAGGGCGTTTGGTGTACATGCCAGCCTTCTACTGTCTCCTACGTACCGTTGGTTCTACAGGTGGAGTTGCCCGGTACTCGTCAGAAACCGCTAAAAAAAAAAAAAAGTTTAATTTTACACAGATGACTCTCTTGCCACTGCAAAGGGAACTAACTCTGGACACAAGTGCCACGTCGTGTACCTGCTTTTACATGGTTAGTGGGGAATTGAACCCCACCTTTAAGTAACCACAGGATCCACCACCTCTATCTCCCCAGCCCATTCTTTCTCCTCCTCCTCCTCCTTCCTTTAACCACTGCTGTGATTCTTCTAGTTGCCCTGCAGGTTTTTCTAAGTAAAATAAAACCGACATTTCTTAAAAGCGGAGCTTGCTTTGTGATGGACATGGTATGTTTCTTCTGTCTCTCCTATGGATTTTTAGGTGAACACTCTTAAAGAAACAAGCACTCACAACGTGATGCCCACATGTCAGAGTTCTTCACGATACGTTGGGAAGTGAAAAAAAAAAAATGTCTTTTCCATTCTCTCTCTCTCTTTCTTTCAAGCGGGAGTGTGGGAATGCATAGTGCCACCCACCACTCCCATCCTGTCACGAGTCTCTTGAGAGAGAGAGAGAGAGAGAGAGAGAGAGCCTTTACCTCCTACCCTGTCCTGTACCTCACTGATGCTTTGCCTCTGCCTGCGCCGCCCCCGCCGCCCCTTCTTCCCATTCTTCACTGGGTGAGGGGAGGGCGGTTGGGGTACATGCTAGCCTTGTCTGTGTCTCCTACATAATTTTCGGTTCCGCAACCACAGTCGGTCGGTACCCCAGAAACGATTTCTGTATCCAGCAGGGACTCCCCAGAAACAGCTAAAAAGCAGATATCTTGTAGGGTTTTCAACTGGGAGAATGAATGTGGGGGCATCCCACCATGACAAACGGATGATATTTTCATCTTTTTATATTGTTTCTATTGATGGAAGTTGTCAGTTAAAGAAATCTTTTCCTCCCCTTCCTTCCTTCCTTCCTTCCTTCCTTCCTTCCTTCCTTCCTTCCTTCCTTCCTTCCTTCCTTCCTTCCTTTAATCGGGAGAGTGTAAGGGACTGAGGGGCTGGTTTCTGTTCTCTCAGGCTGTCTGACAGCTTCATTCATTCATTGAGCTCTATCTACTTTTGGTCTGGCAAGGTGGTTCAGCGGTTAGGGCGCCTGCCAGCGGAGCCCAAGGACCCGGGTTCGAATCCCCAGGTCCCAAAGCACAAAGCGGTGCCCGTGGTCCCTGGGAGGCCATGGCATGCGACGGTCCCATTCTCTCTCTCTCACCACTAAATGGTGAAATGATAAAACGAACAAATAGATATACATAATCAATCAATACAACAACAAATAAATAATTACGATAAATGAATATAATGAACGAATAAGGATAAATATTAAACAAACAAATATAAATAATAAAAAGAGCAGGACATGGTGGTGCACACCTTTAATCCCAGCACTCGGGAGGCAGAGGTAGGAGGATCACTGTGAGTTCGAGGCCACCCTGAAACTATAAAGTTAATTCTAGGTCAACCTGGGCCAGACTGGTGAGACCCTACCTCGAAAAAAAAAAAAAAAAAAAGGAGAAACCAAAATAATAAAAATAAAACAATAAATACATATGATAAATACATATTATAAACAAATCAGTATAAATATTAAGTAAATGAGCAATAAGTAAATATATATATATGTATGAATATAATAAACAAGTAAGGGTGACTATTAATAAATGATAAAAAAATTAATACACATAATAAATAAAATAATAAATATAATAAACAAATAAGGATTAAATACTAAATAAATGAATGTAAATAATAAATATAATGAATAAATATGATAAACAAATAAGGATAAATATTAAACACGCGATTATAAATAATATATAAATACATATAAATAATCAATAAATATAAATCAATGTATAAGTGTAAATATTAAATAAATTTCTATGAATAAGTCAACATAATAAACAATAAATACTAAATCAACGAATATAAATAATAAGTAAATATAGAACAATAAATTAATATGATAAGTAAGTAAATGTAATAAACAAATCAGTATGAATATTAAACAAGCAAATATAAATAATAAATAAAACAATAAATACATATGATAAATAAGGATAAATATCAAAAAATGAATATAAATAATAAATAAAACAATAAATAAATATAATTACTAAATAAGTATAATAAACAAAGCAGTAAAATATTAAATAAACGAATATAAAAAAAATAAATAAGGATAAATACTAAATAAATGAATGTAAATAATAAGTAAATATCAATAATAAAGAAATAAAGACAAATAATAAATTTAAATAGCAAATAAATCTAAATAATAATAAATAAATGTAAATAATAAATGAATAAATAACTGTAATTACTGTAATTTTTTTGTTGTTTGTTTTTTGTTTTTTGAGATAGGGTCTCACCACTCTGGCTCAGGCTGACCTGGAACTAACTTTGTAGTCATCTCAGGGTGGCCTTGAACTCACAGTGATCCTCCTACCTCTGCTTCCTGAGTGCTGGGATTAAAGATGTGTGTCACCATGCCCGGCAATAACTGTAAATTATTAAAGGAAGAAATAAAGATAAAGAAATCTTAAAAGGCCATATGGCTGGCATCGTGGCTCAAGGCCTGTCCAGTGCACAACCTCTCTGTGTGTCTAATAAGTAAATAAATGAAAATACATATTTAAAAATACTTTAGATATTTATTGATTAGAGAGAGAGAAATAGAGAGGGACAGAGAGACGCAGAGAGAGAGAGAGAGAGAGGAGGGAATGGACATGCCAGGGCCTCCAGCCCCTGCAAACGAACTCCAGACGCATGCACCACATTGTGTATCTGGCTTACGTGGGTCCTGGAGAGTCGCATCTGGATCCTTAGGCTTTGCAGGCATGTCCCTTAACTGCTGAGGCATCTCTCCAGCCTGAGTTTATTGTTTATTATTTTTATTATTATTATCATCATCATTATTATGATTACCATTGAGGTCGGGTGTGGCTCTAGGCCAGTATGACCCGTAATCCACTCTGTCGTCTCAGGCTGGCCTCAAACTCATGGCCACAACCCTCCTTCTCCTTCTAAGCAAGTTGACTGCAATTTTCTTATTTTTTATTTTATTTTATTTATTCTATTATTTATATAATAATTTATCATTTTATTTAATGTTTTTTATTTTAGTATTTATAATTTATCTTATTATTTATTATTTTATTATTTTATTTTACTTTTTAATTTAATTTTATTTATTTTATTATTTATGTAACTTTCTATTTCATTATTTATTATTTTATTTTACTTTTAAATTTTGTTTTATTATTTATTATTTATTATTTATTATTTAATTTTTATTATTGTTACTATTATTAATATGGTTTTTTGAGGTCGGGTGTGGCTGTAGGCCAGGCTGACCCGGGAACCCACTGTGTGTTCTCAGGCTGGTCTTGAACTCACAGCCCCGATCAAAGCCTGAGCAAAGGCAAGACCAACTGCGACAAAAACAAGGCAAGAACATGATAACAGATGATTTCATAGTTTCCCAAATATATCCATTTCTAAAAACATGTTATACATTTAAACTTATGTTGCCTAGATTTATTATAATAGCGTCAGACCAATAAAATTTCATAATGTGCAAATTAGGTCTTATAAATTATTTATTTATTTGTTTATTTTGGTTTTTCCAGGTAGGTCTCACACTAGTCCAGGCTGACCTGGAATTCACTGTGTAGTCTCAGGATGGCCTTGAACTCACAGCGATCCTCCTACCTCTGCCCCCCGAGTGCTGGGATTAAAGGCGAGCACCACCATGCCCAGCTAAATTAATTTTTTTTTTTTTTTTTTTTTTTTCGAGGTAGGGTCTCACTCTAGTCCAGGCTGACCTGGAATTCACTATGTAGTCTCAGGGTGGCCTAGAACTCATGGTGATCCTCCTACCTCTGCCTCCCGAGTGCTGGGATTAAAGGCTTGAGCCACCACGCCCGGCAAAATTAATTATTTTTTCGAAAAGGAATCAAGTGATAGGCATTTCATAGTGATGGTGGATTGTATCTGCTTTGGGTACAATGAAGGTTATTTTAAATGGATAAGTTTCCCTTTTGCTTCAAATCTGTAATAATATTACCAGTTATACATGTCAATTCTCTAATTTTCTTTAAAATAATATCTTTATTAATTACCCTGTTAGAGAAATAACTCTATCTTAAGTGATGAAGAAGTGTGGCTATAGAGTAGAATACAGCAAACCCTGCGTGGCAACTAGGTGCACAGCTCTGAGAAAATGATACTTTTAATGTAGAAAGCAGCTGTTTTCAGTAGACACAAAGAGAATAAGTAATAAGGAAATGCATTCATTAACAATTTCAAAAGTATGATTGAAATTGAAGACTTTTTAGTATTTATTAAATATGCTTTAAAAACACAAATGCAAGTAATTGCTTTCTCCCTGAAATTTTTTTCATCCTGCCCTTCAATCTGTGAGGAAATAGTCCAGAATTAGGGAAAACAAAGCTATGCTGACCAAGGTGATACATGTTTGTAATCCTAGCACTACAGAGGATGATGCAGGGAGACTGCCCACAGTTCAGCAAGGCCAGTCTGAGCTACATAGCAAGTATCACACCAGTCAAAGAAAGAAAGCAAGACCTTGTCTCAAAATAAAAAAGATAAACTAAAACACCAAAGCGTGCAGAAAGATAGTGGTTTTCTCTAAGTTTTTCTCTGATATAACTTATTCATATTTTTATCTACAAGACTAACCTCTTGACACAGATTGGACAGGTTTTATGAAATGCTGATTCTATCTTGAATGTCTGAAACAAGTATTGGACTAATATGGATGACCAGCCATATCACATTTAGTGCTGTCTTACAGGTTTTAGGGATTTTCGTTTGTTTGTTTGTTTGTTTTGCATGTGTGTTTTTGAATCAGGCTTCACAGAAATTTAGAGTACATAAGGAAAAATACATGTTCTGCTACTTAATTCGTATCATTTATTCAGGAGTAGATAAAACCATATGATGGCTGATGTTTTTTGCTTTTCTTCCTCCTACCTCTTTCAAGCTGTTGGAATTTAAGCATTTTATTTTTTATTAAAATCCAACTGAGAGAGTGGTTAGAAAATAATGCAAAAAATGAAAAAAAAAAAAGAAGAAAAATCTCAATCTCTCTTCACTTTCTCTCTCTGCCTCATTATCTTAACCCTTCTGTTAAAGATTGCTTTAGATAACTGAGAAGAGGGCCAGGCATGGTGGTGTGCGCCTTTAATCTCAGCACTCGGTAGGCAGAGGTAGGAGGATTGCCATGAGTTCGAGGCCACCCTGAGAATGCATAGTGATTTCTAGGTCAGCCTGGGCTAGAGTGAAAAAATAAAAAGATAAGTAAGAAGAGCTGGAGATGGCTCAGTGGTTAAAGGTCCTTGCATTTAAAACCTGTTGGCCTAAGTTTTGTTCCCCAATACCCAGGTAAAGCCAAATGCACATAGTGACACATATATCTGAAGTTTATTTGTAGAGCGAGGGACCCTGGCATGCCCATGCACACACTCTTTCTTTTTCTCTCTACTCACAATTAATTTTTAAAATATTCCAAAAAGTCAACAAAGAAGGTTTAGAATATTGTAAAATAATGAACTTCTAGAAATAATTCTGAATTTCATTTATCATTACCTTCCATTAGCTATTATTATGACCAAACCTGGTTTCAGACCTACATTTGTTTTATAGTTGTCAAGTAATGCATAGTAATATAACCTTTAAACCAAACCATAAGGAAAAATTTAGTTTTAAGCTTTCAGATTTTTAAAATGATGGGCTTATATGATGTGATTGTGATTTATTACTTCTCAAAAACAATTATCATGTTTCATTGTACAGTTTTCTATCAATCTATGAATGTTTTGAGCACCTGCTGTGAGCAAGGCATCTTCAAAAAATATGACATATACACAACGAACTCAAGACATTACACTTATTTCCTGTACATTGCATTGTCAGATACAGCACAGAATCTTGGCTTGAAATCTGTGCAATTCGTTTCCTTTATCTCACGTAACAAAATGGCACAGATTTTACTATGACAAGTATTGAAAAAAGCGCCACCAGTGGCTTGTGGTGGGAACACTTGTACTTTGAACTGTATAGTATGTCCTGGCTCCTCTTTGGTAAGTTTTTTTTTTTTTTTTAAATGGCCAATTTTTTTTATTTGACTAAATTCAGATTCATGCATATGCATGATAGTCTCCCTTGTCTATCAGACTTTGGCAATAAAAAAACCCCATGTTATCCAGAATATGAAAATGCCAGAGAATAGAGCAGTCCACAGCTTTACTGTGATAAATGAATGATCCCATTTTATTTTTTTATATATAGGGTCTCACTCTATTTCCAGGCTGACCTTTGGCCATATCAACTCTCAGTTCAGTCATGGCCTTGAACATTTCCAAAATCACTTCTTTACTTCTCCAAGATCTTCAATGCTGTCATCATCCACCTCTGGCCATTTTTCCTGAATGACATCAATTATGTCATCTGTGAAGTCTCCCTGAATGATGATCTCATCCTCCCCTGTTACTGAGGCACCACAGGAGAATTTCTGAGCAAAAAATCTTTGTGCTTCTTTAAGATCAATTTCAAAAGTTGCAAGGCCACACACTCTAAAGAGATTTTTCTTTGCTCTTGATTTTTGCTATAGTAAAATCAAAACATTGGTACAGTCTTCTTTTTCTGTTTTATTTGACCTCTTCCACCTCGCTTTTGTTTTTTCTTCTCCTCTTCTTCTCCTACAGTTCCTTGACTTTCACTAATTCCAGTTTCTTGTTTGGGTGAGTTTTCTACAGTGAGTTTTGCAAATTCATTTGGAAAATTCTTCTCTAACCATTGCCTACATTTAGCAACATCAGGCATATATTCACAGTACTCTGTTGGTAATGAACAGACTCCACAATAAAGGACTCGAAGTGGATAATCAGCGTCTAACTTGGCACTGTTCCTTTGCAGTCAGCCCCACTGGATTCAGAAATGTCAGTAGCCATTTCACAAACCCAGGCGATCGCACGGCAGCCCCCGCTGCCTCAGCTCCCGCCAGCTGAAGCAACACATGCAACTCCTCTTCCCTGGCCAGAGCAGCTCCAGAACCCGTCTACTAGCAAGTGCCTTGATTTTAAGGGAAAGATACACTGTAGGCTCAGCAAGGAGTACTTCCTTCCTCATTAATATTTTTCATCCACGTTATCCTATCCTATCCTATCTACTACAGAGAATATATATGCACAGAAATGAATGATCCCACTTTGTTTTTTCTATGTAGGGTCTCACTCTGGTCCAGGCTGACCTGGAATTCACTCTGTACTTTCCTAGTGGCCTGGAACTCAAAGCGATCCTCCTACCTCTGCCTCCTGAGTGCTGGGATTAAAGGCGTGCCCCACCACGCCCGGCTTGCCTCATTATCTTAACTCTTATGTTAAAAGGTTTCTTTAAGAAAACTGAGAAGAGGGGCAGGCATGGTGGTGTGCGCCTTTAATCCCAGCACTCATGAGGCAGAGGTAGGAGGATTGCCATGAGTTTGATGCCACCCTGAGAATGCATAGTGATTTCCAGGTCAGACTTGGAAGAGAAGGTGCTTTCCTGAGGATCGGGTATAAGAAATCAAAACATTGGAGATGGTCTAGAGCTAAAAGAGACTGGGCTGTGTATTTCCCAAATACTGCCTATGGCAAACTCCTCAAGCTCACTGCGTGGATTCCCAAACCCAACCTGCAAAGAGATGAGGGGGCCTAGAGAGAAAAGGGGGTTTGGCTCACAAAAATTGGCATGATATGAAAAGTCAGCAAAAACCATTGGGTGGCAGTATGGTGTTCAGCTCTGTAGTGGCTGCCCCTGCCCCCTTAGCTGGGGCTGAGCCCATCTGTCGCCTCTTCTGAGTGGCTGGCAACAAGTGTGGCCATGCAAAATACCTCAGTGGGTGGGGACAAATGTCAGACTCAGACTGGGGCAGGGGTCTGGCGAACTTCCAAGGGCTCCAGCCCAGGCTCCCACTGACCAGCTAAGAGTCAGACACTCAGGGAAGAACCCAATCTCACTCCTCCCCTTCCCAAAAGCGGAGCCAAGCGCAGCTCCTTGAATGCAACTCCCTCTTCCCAGGGCTCTTCCTCCATCACTGTTCACCGCCAAAGCTCTGTCCAGAGGGGCAAGCGAGGGCCCAGCTCTGGGCACCAGGGCAGGACCTTGGGCCTCTACAGGTGTTAGGCTGAGTGACCCTCGGGGCATTTGGGGGATGGGTTGGGTGGGGAGGCCCTCTGGAGACAATCAGTAGCTGGGCTCCCTGAAGGAGGGGACTGACCTTCCAGGGAGAGGGCCGCCCTGAGGTTTGTTGTGCTCTTCAGGAGGGGGGGGAGGGGGCCTGTGGAGATGAATTCCTGTCTGGTGAAAACCTCACACTGCTTGCAGGAAGTGCAAAGGGAGGATGTGAGGATGTTACCTGTTTGATCACTGCCCGAAAGCTGGCACTGGCCAAAAAGGGGGTTTGTGATCATCGGGCCTAGAAGTTGCAGGACTAGTGGAAGAGGACTGGGAGGGGCCAGGGCTGGAGCGCGCTCCCCTGTGCTGCCTCCCCCCCCCGCGCCCGCCCGTGGCCTCTCTCCCAGGGACCGCCCCCATGCCCATGCTCTCTCCCCCCCTCCCTCCTCAGGCACTCTCCGTGCACGCGCGCACAGGGTGGGGATGCCTCGCGACTCCCACAGGACAGGCTGGGACTTGCCCAGTGTCCTCGGGGCTCAGGGCCACGAGCACGCCTGAGGTGGCCCGGTCTCCTCAGCCTGCCGGTCAGTGTAGCCTGCTCTCCCCGCCCGGGGCTGTGGCGTCGGCTGGGACCCAGACTGCCAGCCGCCCGCGGGCGCCGGACCACGGCCCTCCTCGGGGGAAACCCGAGCGCGCAGAAGCCCGAGCCCAGAGCTGGTCAAGAAGAGCCCAGGCGGATGGCGGTGCAGAGGAGGGGCCCAAGGCGAACCCACCGAGGGGCCCAAAAAGAAGGGGTGGTGTGGGCGTCGTGGCCGTGGCGGCGGCTGTCCCCGCTTGCTCCTCGTCAGAAGAGACAAGCTGAGAGCACGAGAAATCCCATGCCTGCCGGTGTGTCCGCAGCCCGAGCAAATGCAGGACCTGCTGCGACAAAAACAAGGTAAAAAGGTCTTTTCGGGGTCCAACTCTGGCTCCAAGAAGAGGCGCAGAAGGAGACAAGGCGGGAAGGGGCTTTTGTCTTTTGACATGTCCCCCTTAGATTGGAGGACGGTGGAGGGGTTGGGGCGGCCACATCGGGGAGTTTCAAGCCCAGCTTGTGCGGATGAGGCTGCCTAGCCGGTGTGCGTGCGAAGGCGGTGGCTTTCTCGCCTCTGCAGTGCAACTGCCCTGGGACAGGTGCAGAGACCCAAAGCATATCCTGAACTCTTCTGTTAAAAGTTGCTTTAAGATAACTAAGAAGAGGGCCAGGCGTGGTGGCACACGCCTTTAAACCCAGCACTCAGGAGGCAGAGGATGGAGGACTGCCATGAGTTCGAGGCCACCCTGAGGTTGCATAGTGATTTCCAGGTCAGCCTGGGCTAGAGTGAGACCCTACCTCGGGAAAAAAAAAAATAAGAAGAGCTGGAGATGACTCAGTGGTTAGAGGCCCTTGCTTGTAAAGCCTGTTGGTTCCTCAAAACCCAGGTAAAGCCAAATGCACATAGTGACACATATATCTAAAGTTTATTTGTAGAGCGAGAGACCCTGGCATGCCCATGCACGCACTCTTTCTCTCTACTCACAAATAATTTTTAAAATATTCCAAAATGACAACAAAGAAGGTTTAGAATATTGTAAAATAATGAAGTTCTAGAAATAATTCTGAATTTCATTAATCATTATTTTCCATTAGATTTTACTATGACCAAACCTGGTTTCAGACCTACATTTGTTTTATAGTTGTCAAGTAATGCATAGTAATATATCTTTAAACCAAACCATAAGGAAAAATTTAGTTTTAAGCTTTCAGATTTTTTTAATTATGGGCTTATATAATGGGATTGTGATTTATTACTTCTCAAAAATAATTATCATGTTTCATTGTACAGTTTAATCCCAATGGGGAGGAATGTTTTGAGGACTGCTGTGAGCAAGGCATCTGAGAAAAATATTACATATCCAGGTCATACTCAAGATATTACACTTATTTCCTGTACATTGTATTGTCAAAAATTAGCAAAGAATCCTAATTGAAATCTTTGCAATTAGTTTTCTATCAATCTACAAATGTTTTGGGCACCTGCTTGACAATGCACAAATATTTGACATATACAAGACCAGTGGCTTCAATATGGGAACACTTTTACTTTGTACATTGCAGTATGTCCAGATCTTTAGCACAGAAACCTGATTTTTTTTTGAAATCTGTGTTTTTTTGCCGGGCATTATCTCACATAACTTTAGGGCCCAGCTTTACTATGACAAATATTGAATAAAGCACCAGTGGCTTCTGGTGGGAACACTTGTACTTTGAACCATGCAGTATGTCCCAGCTCCTCTTTGGTAAGTACCCTGATTTTTTTTAATAATTATTTTTTTATTGACAACTTCTATACTTACATACAAAAAGTGCATGGTATTTCCCTCACCTCCCCCCAAGTACCCTGATTTTAAGAGAAAGATACACTGTAGGCTCAGCAAGGAGTACTTCCTTCCTCATTAATATTTTTCATCCATGTTATCCTATTCACTGACGAGAATATATATGCACAGAAACGAGTGATCCTGAGAACACTCTTCTTAAGCATGCACTGATATATCTATATTTTTGTTTATGGAAATAGTGGACCAATTTATCATCCTCAGTAAACTTACAAAACAGGATAAAAATTATCAGCCTTGGTCCATGACTCCTGAGAGAAAGGTGCACAGGCTATTTTCAAAAGATGTGTGTGATAAGCACTATGCTTTAAAAATGTACTGTCTGGAGAGATCTTTTTGAGCCTGCCTGCTAAGTAAGTGGGTTCTAATCTCCAGGTCCCAAGTTTAGCCAGATGCAAAGACAGCTAGTAGTGGGAGGACACCCATCTGGTTTCTCCAGTGCAGTGAGACTGTGGTGGTTTTCCTCTCCCTCTCTGTAAAAAAATGTACTGTTTTCTTTTTGTTCATGGTGTTGGAGGGTGTAGACAGCTAGTAGTGGGAGGACACCCACTGGTTGAGCTTGGATGTAAATTTCATGCAGTCAGACCTTCAAATGAAGAGATGAAGGCCTCATTGGCACCATTTGGATTCCCACTTGTAACTATTTTGCAGGGAAAAAAATTGATAAAATACACCTTCTTTTTGAGTCAGTGTCTTACCCTTGTGTGGGGTGTCCTGGAACTCACTCTGTAGCCCCAGGCTGACCTCAAACTCATGATGATCCTCCTGCCTCAGAGTTGTAAATGCTGGGAATAAAGGCAGGCACCACAAAACCTGTTTTTATTGATTTAATCTTTGTTCTTCAAGTCTAAAAGCTAGGACCCCTCTCAAGACTGACTTGGAAAATTTCTGTTCTTTAATAAAATCTTCTCTGGGAGAATACGACTTATTATTGCAAGGTCTAGATATATTTGGAGGGGGTTAGATTGGAAATTATATAGATTATTGTCGGGAGCCATTTGATCCTGACTTAATTTCTGTTTGACAATGGGCTGCAGATAAGCAGAATGTTTGGCCAAGCAGAGATCCCTTACCTGCTGAGAATATGGAAATTGAGGAGGAAATGAAGCAAGGAGGCAAAGATTTAACTGTTTTGTCATGAAGTTTTTCTGAGAAATCCTGTATTTACCATTTGTTCCATTTGCATCCTTGTGCTCTGAGAAGTATAAAAACACCAAACTAAATAAAGTTGGGTATTGATGGACAGCCCTCCCAAATTCATCTTTTGTCTTTCTTGTCTTTCTTTTTCCTTAATCCTCACTCCCCACTCAGGGACTGTTTGAGTCTGCCAGTGGGCTCTGGCAGATTATTTAAATGAAGATATTGGACCAATAATGTCTCTTCTAAGAGTATAGGAATCACTTCCCAACTGACTGATATCTCTGACCTTGGCAGTGTAAATTTGGTCAACTACCTAGGGAAGCAGTTTAAAAGCTTAGTTTTTGACTGGAGAGATGGCTTAGTGGTTAAGGTACTTGCCTACAAAGCCAAAGGTCTGAGGATCTATTCCCTAGTACCCATGGAAGCCAGATGCAGAAGGTGCCAAGTGCATCTGAAGTTCATTTGCTGCAGCTGAAGACCCTGACATGCCCATTCTCTCTCTCTCTCTCTCTCTCTCTCTCTCTCTCTCAAATAAATACATTTAAGAAAAAATTATTTAAAATTGCTTTATTTTTATAAAGGATGATGCTATTTAATGTGCAAAACAATTCCTGGTGGCAGATCACCCAAGAAGCATCAATCTTCCTCATTCTGATTCTATAAACTAGGGTACTGAGTCTAGAGTCTTCCATTATACCTGGAGTGTTTGAGAATATGTACTTATAGCCACAGTTAAATGACTGTAATGGAAACCATGAGTCAAGTACACTACAAAGTAGAATGAGGCTTTAGTTTTTATGTGGCTACATGTCTATGTTTATACTTGTCCAGTCCATACTACCTTTAGGGAGCCAGATTCTCCTGTGGAACACATTGGAAAACTATGAAATCAAGAAGTATAACTTTTCACTTTCTATGAATTTTCAGCTCTGTTTAACCTCATCCCTGTGGGTCTTTGAGTGGTGGCTATTGAAGGAGTTCAAACCAAGATGTATTTGGCAGTGAACAGTGAGGGACACTTGTACACCTCGGTAAGTCTGTGTGCATGCTTTCACTATCCTGTTTTTCATCTGCTATGAAATAAAATGTGCTGTGTTTTCTGTTCAGATTTTGGTGAGGAGATGAATATTGGTTTGTATGAAAATAGGTTGGTTTGGAACGGCAAGATGAACTAATCAATCATTTGAAGTTAACATGTGTAATCTAAAATCAAAAATTCACTGAAAAGTTTTCATACAGTGCCATTGTGTTATACATATGATAAAATGGTCTTCTGGCTTTGTGGTTTTAGGACATAAAGCTATTTCGTACCTATATAAACAAATATTTTCCACCTTTATCCCTAAAAGAACTAATGAGATCTCTCTCTCTCTCTCAAATCAGCTCTAAGACACAAAGACCAGTTCTAGAAGTGCTTTTAAGGATTTGTTGCTCATCTGTTCATTTAGCACAGTTGCCATCTGTCTGTACTTATTTTCAATTTTTCAAATTATTTTAATTGTAAAAAATTATGAAACACAGTGTCATAATTCAGTGAGTGTACAGTGTGTAATGATCAAATCAGGGAAATAAGCATTTCCATCTTTTTAAATGTTTTGTAAATAATTTTTGATTAATGTAACCATTTCTCATGTACTTTGTGCTATTTCAGTACATTTGTACAATATTCACTAATTGTATCAGGATAATTAATAGTTCTTGTCTTTAACACCATTTTCTGGAGCTTTCAAGCTCCTGTTAATCATGATATATCCAAACTACCTTTTTTTCAAGAACAAGTTAACCTATTTCTTCATAAAACCTCCCAGGAACGTGTTTTTTTTTGTTGTTGTTGTTGTTGTTGTTGTTTTTTTTTTGGTTTTGCAAGGTAGGGTTTTACTCTGGTCCAGGCTGACCTGGAATTAACTATGTAGTCTCAGGGTGTCAGGGTGGCCTTGAACTCTCGGCGATCCTCCTACCTCTGCCTCCCAAGTGCTGGGATTAAAGGCGTGCTCCACCACACCCAGCCCAGGAACGATTGATCAGGTGGATTTATTAACAATATAGGCCACAACTGAGTAAATAACATGGGGCCAAATTAATAATTTTTAAGCATATTGACATTTAATTATAAGCATAGTGGTAAAGTTAAGATTTTATTTATTTATTTATTTGAGGTAGGGTCTTGCTATAGCCCAGGCTGACTTGCAATTCACTATTTAGTCTCAAACTGGCCTCAAACTCACAGCAATCCTCCTACCTCTTTGTGAGTAAAGGTGTACACCACCATGTTCAATGATTTTATTTTTTAATGTTGGCTGATTAATTGCAAATGTATAGCATTGTAAGGCCTGGCTGTCTAGATAGCACTGCTCAGTAGAGATTTCCACAATCATGGTGATATTCTGTATTTACAGTTCCCAGGGATTTTTTGTTTGTTTGTTTTGTTTTTCAAGGTAAGGTCTCCCTCTAGCCCAGCCTGACCTGGAATTCATTATGTATTCTCAGGGTGGTCTCAAACTTGCTGCAGCCTTCATACCTCTGCCTGTAGAGTGCAGGGATTAAAGGTGTGTGCCACCATGCCCAGTTCAAGATTTTGTTTTTATAAGTAGATCTAGTTTGATTTTTAAAATTATTTTAAATTTATATTTATTGACAACTTCTTTAATTGTAGACAGTATCCCATGGTACTTCCCTCTCTTCCCCCCCTTACCCTTTGAAACTTCACTCTCTGTTATATCCCCTCCCCCTCTCAATCAGTCTCTTTTCAGTTTGATGTCATGATCTTTTCCTCCTATTATAATGGTCTTGTGTAGAGAGGATCAGGAACAGCAAGGTCATGGATATCCAGACCATTTTGTGTGTGGAGGAGCACGTTGTAAGGAGTCTTACTCTTCCTTGGCTCTTATATTCTTTCCAACCCCTCTTCTGCAATGGGTCCTTAGCCTAGAAGGTGGGTTTGAGATGTTTCATGGCTGAGCACTCCTCTGTCACTTCTTCTCAGCACCATGGTGCCTTCTGAGTCATCCCAAGGTTGCCACCATCTGAAAAGAAAAGCTTCTCTAACCACAAGTGAGAGTATGGGTGTGAACATTAAGAGAAGAGCCTACTGGGCATTTTGGTGAGCATTGTATATACATTTAGTGTAACACCAGCAGACATTACACCCCTAGGGCTCATGACTATGTGTGTCATAGGTTTTCAGTATCAGGGATGTATTCCCTCCCATGGAGTGGGCCTCCAGTCCAATTAGAAAGCGGTTTGTTTCCCCCCCCCCATAAGAAACATGCCACTATTGCACCCATTGGCTCATTTGGCCTGGCTGACCAAATTTAAAGCTTGCAGTGTTCACTGTTGAGTACCTTCACTGGTGTTTTCTCTCCCCTTGAACTGCATGCAGGGTAGATTTTTTTCAACCTTTGTCAGCTGGTTCACATGGAGGAGGCTTGCAGCTCAGATCCAGGAGGTTTTTGCAGTAGCTAGAAGTCCTGGCATGCCCATGTTCTCTCTAACTCAAATAAATAAAATAAAATCCTAAAAATACCTTAAAAGGGCTTGAGAGATGGCTTAGCAGTTAAGGAGCATGCCTGCGAAGCCTAAGGACCCCGGTTTGATTCTCCATGTCCCATGTAATTTAGTTTATGTTCCTGGAATAGATCTTCATGGCTGTCATGGCCTTCATTTACTTCCTGGATAGGAAGTATCGCAGCTTTGGGTATCTGTATCCTACGTGGTGTCTGCTTACTCCGACCAATAATTAGACATGTCATCTACTCGCTTTGGGACATTAAAGCTGAGGTACATAATCTCTGGCTCCAGATGCTACCATAAAGAGGATGTTCTCCCCTGCAGAGGAAGTGCAGGCACAGCAGGCACTGGGATAATCATTGGTTGCTGGGACTTAGTCCATCACAGAGACTTCTTCATTACCATCCAGCATATTCTTCACAGTTCAATGGTTCCTGCACTACATCTTCATCCATACTTGGCATGTGCCTCACGGTAGCATGATTGTCATGAGATGGATGCTGAAGCCACAGGAATCCTCTGCACCTGTGATCCCAGTGAGGAGGAGTCAGGTAGCTTTATTAGGTTAGTTTAGGGTGACTGGGCCCCGAAAGTAAAAAAGCAGAAATGTCCTTAAATCTGCCCTTTCAATCTCCACTTTCTTAGAGATCAGAGAAGGATCTCTCCTCTCCTTACCTCCTGATTGAAGGAGTTCCCTAGACCTATTTTTCCACAAACAAACCTGTGTCCCTCCTCAATCTAGTTTGATTTTATACAAGATTATCAAATAAATAAATTCTTTAAGTCTTTATACGGTATTCCTATGTTTTATGAAAAGAACAGGGTATTGAAAATGGAGAAAATTGCTTTGCAAACTGCCTATGAAGTAGCCTTAAAGGTGTTATTCCCTGAGCTTTGGTGGGTGTTTTTTAAGTCTATTTTGGTGTTTAGCTCTCAGCAGCTTAGACAATTTTGCAGAAGAGGGAGGGTGGAAGTATTGTAAGAGCCATTTTGTGGGAGGTAATATCCAGAGGCATTGTCCCCACCACACACAATGAATGACTGCTGTTCTCACAACTCATAACACACAACCCCATGGTGAATACCAGCAATACCACTGAGGAAGGCCTCAGTGGAATGGAGGCAGGGAGGAAAGGAAATCATGGTACCAACACATGATGCAATCATACAAAGTCTAGCTATATATATATATATATGGAGAGAGAGAGAATACAAATCAATTCCTCAAGCTGCCAATAAAACTCTTAATCTGCAATTTTTTTTTTTTTTTTTTTTAAATTCACTTAAAAGCCAGATACCTACTCTGAGTCCAGGCTGACATGGTGGAAACAGTGGAGTATCTTTGCTTTTGGCCACGATGGGAAGGAGAAATGAGAGACAATCACTACCACAAAGGGCCATTCATCACCCTGTATCTCAAACCCTGTTTGCCAGCATTTGTCAACAAAATTTAATCTGCAATCAGTGTTTTTCTTTTTTTTTTTTTTTTTTTTTCAAAGCCAGGGTCTCACTGTAGCTCAGGCTGACCTGGAATTCACTATGTAGTCTCAGGATGGCCTAAATCATGGCAATCCTCAGGGCTCTGGATGGGAAGTGCTGGAAATTAAAGGCAATGCTACCACAAAGGGCCATTCATCACCTTGTTTTTCAAACCCTTTTATTTTATCTTATTTTTTTTGTCAGACACCATTTCATTCATGTCATTTCTTTCTTTCTTTTCTTTTCTTTTTTTCAGAGGCAGTGTCTCAGCTGCTGAATGAAATCCAGATGTGAGGCCCCCTTGTGGATTCACTTTGTAGTCTCAGGATTTGCATCTGGCTAAACATGGAACCAATCCTGGAACCTCTGCCTCCTAAACCAGTGTTCTTGGAATTAAGGCAGGCATGTGCCACCATTCCCAGCCATTCATTTCCTTTTTAAAGAAATACTGGGACTATTATTATTTTTCCTAAAAGAAAGATTTGAATACATTGTAAGAATTGTGAAATCGGTCACTTTATTATTAATACAGTGCTATTAGTATAAATGATAGGAAACATGATTTATTTTTCAGACTTGTACCTTAATGGTAGGATAATTTAATAGTAGATGATTCTGACTTTAAATGATGTCTTTTAGATCAACAGGGTTATAGTCAAAGTAGGATTTTAGTATAAGAAATACTTCCTGGAACTTATATGTAGGCACGGGATGGGATGCAATAGAACCACGTGTGTCCTCTTGAGTATGCGAAGTTATTACTGGTAATACACACAGAAATTTTCTGAGTTGTTATCACTGTTATTGGTGCTGTGATAAAAAATGTTGATTAAAAATAAAATCGCCTTTAATCCCAGTCGGGAGGCTGGAGGAGCCATGAGTTCGAGGCCACCCTGAGACTACATAGTTAATTCCAGGTCAACCTGGGCCAGAGTGAGACCCTACCTCGAAAAACCAAAATAAATAAATAAATAAATAAATAAAAAATAAAAAAAAAAAATAAAAATAAAAATAAATCGTGTAGGCTGGAGAGATTGTTCAGTGGTTAAGGTTCTTGCCTGTGAAGCGTAAGGGTCCAGGTTTCATTCCTCACGTAAGCCAAATTCACAAAGTAGCACATGCAGCTGGAGTTTGTTTGCAGTGGCTGAAGGCTCTGGTGTGCCCATTTGCTCAACAAATCTGCCCCTTTCTCTCTCTCTCTCTCTCAAATAAAATAAAATACAACAAAATATAAATCATGCAAGATAAAAAATTTTTAAATCGCACATTTTGAAAATAATACAAGTAGGGAACTCATGTCAAGTAGGTATTATGTCAGGGTCCTTGACTCAAGAAAACTAAAGTATTTATTACTAACTTTAGGGAACTGATACTGAAAATACAGATCCTACCATTCAAATTGACCATTATTTCAGCAAACTGGTAAATGTCTATGTGAGCTCATTTCTAAGAAAAGCTTCTCAGGGGACTCTGCACTGTAGATTGGTGGGTTTCCTATCTGTGAAGTGCAAGGTAAAAGGTAGCAAAATATGGAACATTCTATATTTATTTCCTAGTAAGTAAAAACCATTATGTTTTCATGAAGTAGGAAAGATTCCAGATGATCCTGGGGTTCCTTTAGGGGAAATATTTAAATATGTTAGTTCCAGGAATTAAGTCAGAATCTTCTTCAGGATGAATTTCCAATTCTTCCTATTATTTGGTATCGATTATGTGTTCAAGTCCCTTCAACATAGTTATCACCCCCCTCCCATGTGGTGAGCACACCCTATTAGGACAGTGTTCCATCTTAATAACTTGAGCAATTGATGTTGCTAACACTACAATGCTTAATGAAACCTCGTAAATTCATCAAGAAGAGAAGGCAATAAAATATGCATTATTCTCTTCCATAAATCTATGAAACTTTAGAAAATGCTATGCACCATGCAAGGAGATAAAATAGGACAGGACAAATATCTAATGGCCTTCCTTACAGCCATTGCAATGGAACTGGCTAAAAGAAGATCAATAAAAGAATTGATTGATCTTATAAGTAAACTAATTATGATGTGTTGACTGATTTCATTTGGAAGGGAAGCAGGACCATCATATGTATTAGCACTCACTGCATATATAGATATAAAGTGCTTCCAGGTAGAACAAATTTGTGCAGTAGTGCTCAAAGGGACATTGGGTGTCTCAAAAGAGACTGGCGAGTTGACCTTTGGCATTTAGGTTGTAAAGCTATTAACCAAATAAAATAGAAAAGGGCAGATTTGATGAAAGTGATGACTGGAAATAGTTGGCAATAGACATGAAAAGATTTACCTATGGTTTATGAAAAGAAAGTAAATGACAAAAAACACTTAGGTGTTATGGTGATTGCTGATACCATGAGAACACTTGAGAGAATATGTGGCATGCAAAGGGAAGAGGATTTATCAAATACTGTTCTTTTGAGTTGGCAAGCAGAGGAAAGTACTTTTGGCACACGTAAAGAAATTGCAAAAACAAACTAAATTGGAAGCTTTATGCAGTTAATATATGTCAAATGTGTCTAGGAAAAAACAAATAAAGCCATGCCATTGTTTAAACTCTCATCAAAATACAGGAACAGGTGGACAACTGTAAAATGTTTTGTGATCACAAGTGAATTAGTTTACCTCAGACACAGCCACCTCTTTTATAAGTTCTATGCAAATCTGAAAAACAATCTCAGGCCTGTGACATTTTATGGACCAATTTTCTTTGTGGACTCTACTCATTTCAAATCACCTCTGTCTATTGATTGGATAAGTTTCTAGTCCAAGCAGGATAACTACAGAAATTCATGTTTGGATTAGATGTTTCAGTGCTTATGTTTCATGGAATATTATTTCAATAGATGCTGGGCAACATGCTGTATGCAGTCAAAATTACTGCTTTGGCTGGCATTATGTATTTTTATTTTTTGAATGTCAACAGAACTGTCAGTCAACACTCAGTGGATCACACAGTTTCCTTGTCAGCCTAATAGAGATGAAAGGAGTGAGAGGAGGGGTCAGAAACCTTGGTTGGAAACTCTACTGTCATCCTCTGTGGACCCTTACTCCTTTATTCCAATGTTCTTATACTTGTGTTTCAGTGACTCTGACTTAAAAAAGATTTTTTTGCAAGCCACCTCACTTTCTCTTTGGAGGTAATTCTATACAGATTAATAAATTAATTAACTGCATAGTGTTAAGTAAGTTGATGAGAATGTTTTCTGGTTTTTATAATGGAGCCTGTCGATATCTACCCTGGCTCTCTCACCTGTTCTCATGCACGTCATGCAAGTTTCTTAAGAGCTTTGTCAATCCTGAAAGTGTTGTGTAGTTCCAAAGAATTATTTTCAATATTAGAAAATAGGTAAAATATGAGCAAGTATAATGTTAACATGATTTAACTTTCACCTTTCCTCTTAAAAAGAAGTAGTCTCCTGCTATAGAGTTTCATGCTAGAGTATTTTACTTCTGCCCACTTGTAATCAAAACCTGGCACGTGTCCTGTCTGCTCCAATATGTACTATCCATGTATGTCCTTGAAATGACATGTATTTCATTTCCTTGTTTCATATGCTTCCTTTCAGATTTCCAAAGAAATATTTAGCAAACTAATGAATTCATGATGACATCAGTTCCTTGCTCTATTTAAATGTGGGAACACAAAGAGGTCTTGCTCCCTCCCTTAGGACACTGCTTGATGGGAATGGCAGAGAAATAGGAAGAAATTTATCTAATAGGTATCAAGAATGTAAATCGTGTGTACAGTGGGCTGCTGGAACCACAAAGGATAAACTGACTACACGTGAGAGAATGTTTCCCAGAGACCTAATACCTGAAAATGATTGTGAGGACTCTGTGGGTGGGAGGGAATAGAATTCTAGGTGGTAGTAGCCAAAGAAGGGAAGAAATTATGCTTTGGGGAAAAGAAGCATTTTGGTATATCTGAAAAATCGTGTATCAGGGAAAGAAAAGCAAGATGTAAGTGTGACAATAAATCTGAGGCCAGATAATGAAGTTCTTGTATGTGATGGAGAAGCAATCACAACTTGTTAATAGGGCCTAACATGATTAGATTTAAAGTCTGAATTATCGCAGTGAGTAGTTGGACTGTAGGCAAAGAAAGCATTTAGGAGGCTGTGGTAAAATTCAGGCAAGGATAAGAAATATCTTCACAATGGGAAATTTGAAAAGATATTAAGATGTAGAATCTGCAGTATTAAGTTATCCCTTGGCTACAGTATATGAATAAACAGAATGTTTCAGGAGTATTTGGATTTTTTTGGGAGGGGGCTTGGTTGAACTTACGAATGCATCATGAAAAGAGTAAGATACAAGAGACAATCCTCAGTGTGTTGAGATGAGTTCAGGTTTGGATTTTTTTCAGTTTAACTTCCTATGGGATATCTGGGTAAAACTATTCAAAACTTAGGAAGGATAGTGGGTAGATGAATGGAATATATATATTCCATTATATATATAGTCGATAGATAGAAAGAATATAGGGTCTATTCATATCACCAACCTGAAAGAGAGCCCTGTGCATTCTCCTCAGGCCCAGTGACCAAGAAGAGTTATCAAGTTAGTGATCATTCAAAGCCCAAGGCAAGGAATCTACAATATAAGCGGACTGGGAGAATAGGGAATTGGAATCCTTATCTGAACTTTAATACCATGCTAAGAGATGAAATGAAAACTTACCTGGACTAGTAAAATCCATGGCATGCTGGCAGACAAAGATTGCAAAGTGACAGCGATCAATAACTAGTGTGTCATGTTGGATTTTTGCAGAAAAGGACTCTTCTGCCAAAGCCAAGTCCCTCATCAAAAATGTGCAACAAAGCACATTTTGAGTTAGCAGTGATGCTTCCCCCCACAAAAATAAATAAAACAGAGTATTATTATAGAAATAAAGTAAAGGGCTCAACCATAAGCAGCTGGGTGTGGTCATCAATGCCTGCAATCCCAGCACTCTATAGACTGAAGCCTCAGGATCATAATAGCCAGCCCAGACTATTAGTGGAGAAACCGTTCTCAAAAAAGGTTAAATGGGATAAAGGAAGGAACAAAATCTATAAGGTATAAATAGGATATAGTGGAATAAAAAGAAAACAAAAAGACTTATTAGTAAAGACAAAATAGGAATTGTAAGACATGTAGAAATATGGTTTATGCCATATATAAAATATTAGCATATAGCATACAATCTGATGTGCATATTCCAATGAAAAAAAGTCAAACAATAGACTAGATCTCCCTCATTGGGGGGATCAGTGAAGAATCCTGGTTTTAAACAAAATGAAGACATGGAACAAGAGCTGAGAAGTATGGTGTGGTAGTTTGAATATATGTCCCCCAATATATTCAGTGTTTTATTAGTTTATAGTTTGCATCTGCAGCCATCTTGCTGGAGGCAGTGTCACTGGGGCGGGTCTTAAGGTGTGGTGATGGTTTGAGATTCCATTGTAAAGATATGCAAAGTGTGCCTAGCGGGAGTTCCTGAAGTGTGCTGTGTAGCTGGTGGCTTGGTTTTTCTCTCTCTGCTTGGACCTGGGAAGGCAGACCCCTTCTCCTGCCATTATGGAACTTCCCCTGGATCTGTAAGTTTCAATAAATAATATCCCTTCCTCCATAACTGTGCCTGGTCTGGAAGTTCATCTCAGCGAACCTGAAGCTGTCTGCTACATATGGTATCATAATAGACAGAAGGAAGTTTCAAGTACATATAATAAACATTTCAAAAGAGAGGAAGGAGATTTTTTACAAAGCCAGTAGGGAAGAAATGATGGCTAAATTTCCAAAACTAAAGAAAACCACTTTGAACAATCAGAGGCCATAATCAAATAGGAATGCAATAAGGACATTTTTACACAGATTTTCTGTATATTCAAATACCCACCAAATCCTAGTTGCCCCACTCCAGGAGGAATATTTAAACTTACATAGAAGCCGGGCGTGGTGGCGCACACATTTAATCCCAGCACTCGGGAGGCAGAGGTAGGAGGATTGCTGTGAGTTCAAGGCCACCCTGCGACGACATAGTTAATTCCAGGTCAGCCTGGCCCAGAGTGAGACCCTACCTCGAAAAACCAAAAAAAATAAAAAATAAAAATAAAATAAAATAAACTTACATAGAGGAATTGTTCTGGATATATAATAGTGATTGGTAAATAACAAGCAAGGAAGTAGAGAATGTTGGTCACAATAATTTTTCTTTTCAAGAATCTTGACTTTAAAATATGAAGATTGGGGGCCTGGGGAGTTGGCTCAGCAGTTAAAGTCACTTGCTTGCAAAGCCTGTAGGCCCAGATTCAATTTCCCAGTCACCCATGTTAAGACAGACACCCAGAAGTGTATGTGTCTGGTATTCATTTTCAGGTCAAGAGACCCTGGAGCATGCATGCTTATACACTGACACACAAATACTCCCATATGCAAATCAATAAATACAGATTTAAAAAGCCAAAATATGAAGAACATGTAGGATCCAATTGAGCTTGGCTGACATTAATTTATGCTATAATAAGTAGTATAAAAGTAGCAAAGCAATGTTACGTGTCCACTCTCACGGAAACACTTTCATAAAGCCAGGAGTATGAATTGTGGGACCGATTCTATTGGTGGCTTCTTTCATGCTATTCCTTCTTCTCAAGATACCCCAGTAGTATATTGTTACCTAAAATGTCACCACTACAGGCGCTGTCTATTATAACATTAACTGTTGGTAAATGAAGCTAATTTTGGCAGGAGATTTAAGGTTGATCATTTCCTATTAATCTGGCACTGATGAGAGCATGTGATTTACAAGTCATGTGCCCATTTGTAAATCTTGCTTTACATGGGTGGTGGGGCATTGAACCAGGATCATCAGCCTTTGTAGGCAAGCACCTCCACCACTGAGCCATCTCTCCAGCCAGTTAAAGTTTTTAACTTCTCTAATTTAAAAAAAAAAAAAAAAAAAAAAAAAAAAAAAAAAAAAAAGATCATATTAAAGGCTTTATCTCTTTATGTTCTAAATTTTCTTTTGTAGTTCTACTAACTCATGTCTGCAAAGGTGCATGTTTAAGATTTTAAATTAGTACTACAGAAAGGAAACCAAGCTGGGCATGGTGGTGCATGCCTTTAATCCCAGCACTTGGAAGTCAGAGGTAAGAGGATCACCATGAGTTCAAGGCCACCCTGAGACTACATAGTGAACTCCAGGTCAGCCTGGGCTAGAGTGAGACCCTACCTTGAAAAACAAAACAAAACAAAACAAAACAAAAAACAAAAAGAAAGAAAGAAAGAAAGAAAGAAAGAAAGAAAGAGGAAAGAATATAAACCAAATGAATAGTATAAGTTAACAATGGTATATCTAAATCAAACACAAAATTTTTACTTTTTACTTAATGTATCTTTTTATGTTATATATGTATATAAATGCACATTTGTATATTATATATAAATATCGTTTACTTGGGCTTATACTTTAAAATGTTTACATAATATGAAGTTGATTAAGTAAATGGTCATATAAATTGAAACTTGTGAGTCCAGTTTCCCTTTAAATCATAATGTGATTAAATTTGTAAAGAAAAGGTATATACAATTAAACATTGTTTTATTTTAGTCATTGTCTCAGTTCTGATTTCACTAGATGGTCCAAAAAGCCCCCATTGTTTCAGGAAAGACTTTCAGGACAGGGTGTCTCCTTTCCCTGGAAACAGCCTCATCTTCGTTAAAAAGTTGCCCTCATCTGGGTAGGAAGAGTTCTCAAGCTCTACTATTACTGGGATCCAAAAATTGCAACTATAGATTTTCTCTTTAAGCAATTAGTATTTTCCCCTTAAGTAAATAATATGCTTGTCCACACATGTAAATAAATTTAACAAAAAATTTTTTGAAGCAGAGATGCCAAGTCATTATCCTGTGCTAGTGGATTTTTTTAACAAAAACAATTTCTTGGTGCTATTACATAGTTATTAAATTGGTTCATTTAAACAGACAGGTAAAAATTGTCTCCAGTGCTGTTAGCATGTTTTGCCTACATTTCTATATTTAAAGATAAGATATGCATGCATTCAATGTTTTAGATATGATGTCCTTTCTATATTTTTATTAATTTAAAGTTATTTTACTTCAAAATGCTTCAGATAATAAGTTAGCCTGATTGTATAAAATGTCACTAGGCAACAACACAAGAGAAAAAGCAAGAAAACAGATCAGGGAAAAGAATCTCAAACATGTAATGGATCAGATGGGCGTAATGCAATGATACCTGCTGACACAGAACAGAACAGAGGTCAGGAGGACGAGGACTGCGGTCTGAGTTCCACGTCAGCTTGCGCTGCAGCCACACACGACCTTGGGGAAAAAACTACTACTACTAATTATTATTATTAGTAATAGTAGTAATTATGAAAACCTAATAATAGCAATAATATTGGTAATAATAATAAGATAGTAGTAGTAATAATAATAATAAGGAAAACCAAATAATAATAATAGTAATAACAGTCATAACCATGAAAATGAAATAATAGTAATAGTAATAATAATGATAAGGAAAACCTAATAATAATAATACTAAAAAGGAAAACCAAATAGTAATTTTAGTGGTAGTGGTAGTAGTAGTAAGGAAAACCAAATAATAATAGTAATAATAATAGTGATTTTAAAAATAATATAATAATAAGCCAGGCATGCTGGTGCATGCCTTTAATCCCAGCACTTGGTTGGCAGAGGTAGGAGGATCGCCGAGAGTTCGAGGCCACCCTGAGACTACATAGTTAATTCTAGGTCAGCCTGGACCAGAGTGAGACCCTACCTTGCAAAACCTAAAAATGAATAAATAAATAAATTAATTAATAATAAAAAATAAAAAATAATATAATAATGAAAACAAAAATAATAATAATAATCAAATAATAGTAATAATGATGAAAACCAAATAATAATAGTATTAATAATAGTGATGATAAGGAAAGCCAAAAATAATAATAATAATAATAATAGCAATAATAAATACCTTGGGTGTGGTGGCGCTCATGTCTTTCATCCTAGCAGCACTGGGCAGGCAGAGGTAGAAGGGTTGTGGCCATGAGTTCAAGGCCAGCCTGAGATGCCAGAGTGAATTCTGGGTCAGCCTGGGCTAGAGCCAGACCCTACCTTGAAAACCAAAAACAAAACAAAAAAAAAAAAAAAAAAAAAAAAAATATATATATATATATATATATATATATATATATATATATAAATTTACATATAACCTTAGCCCTAATCCTATTATGATATATATAAATTTACATATTTACATATAAGTTTCTTTTGAGAGAGACACAGAGAGAAACAGAGAGAGGGAGAGGAAGACGGAGATGGGCACGCCAGCAGCCTCTCAGCTGCTGGGAATGAAATCCAGATGCGTGCGCCCCCTTGTGGTCAAGTGTGGCATTGTGCCCTTGCTTCACTTTGCATCTGGCTAAACGTGGGACCTGGAGGTTGGAACCGCTGGAGATTGGAACTGGCGTTTTTAGGCTTAGGAGGCAGGCACCTTAAACACTAAGCCACCTCTCCAGCCCAAAATATAAGTTTATATATTCCTTCATCTCAAGATACCCCAGTAGTATATTGTTACCTAAAATGTCACCACTACAGGTGCTGTCTAGTACAGAAACCATCACAAAAACAGAACGCTTAATGATTAATCTATCAATGTGGAAGTATAGCCATTGTAATTTATATATATTTTCTCCCTCAAGCCAAACAAGTTTTGGCATTCATTTTAACTCATTAATTGAATGAGTGGAGTAGGATTATAGGTGGTATTTTTCAACTGTCACTCATTTGTATAGCAGTTCATTAATCTGCATTACTTGTGTTGCACTTTTATTTGCTTTCAAATTTTCTTTTTATCTGACTTTCTCATTGAATTCAATATAATAGTTTTTTCTGTTATTTTAACTTGAAATGATAAGCAAGAACATGATAACAAATGATTTCATAGTTTCCCAAATATATCCATTTCTAAAATCATGTTTGATGTTATACATTTAAGCTTATGTTACCTAGATTTATTATAATAGTGTTAGTCCAATAAGATTTCATAATGTGCAAATTAGGTCTTATAAATTATTTATTTATTTATTTATTTATTTTGGTTTTTCCAGGTAGGGTCTCACACTAGTCCAGGCTGACCTGGAATTCACTCTGTAGTCTCAGGTTGGCTTGAACTCACAGCGATCCTCCTATCTCTGCCTCCTGAGTGCTGGGATTAAAGGTGAGCACCACCATTCCCAGCTAAATTATTTTTTTGAAAAGGAAACAAATGATAGGTATTTCATAGTGATGGTTTATTGTATCTGCTTTGGGTACAATGAAGGTTATTTTAAATGGATAAGTTTCCCTTTCTCTTAAAATCTGTAATAATATTACCAGTTATATATGTCAATTCTCTAATTTTCTTTAAAATAATATCTTTATTAATTACCCTGTTAGAGAAATAACTCTATTTTAAGTGATGAAGAAGTGTGGCTATAGAGTAGAATACAGCAAACACTGCATGCCAACTAGGTGCACAGCTCTGAGAAAATGATCCTTTTTAATGTAGAAAGCAGCTGTTTTCAGTAGACACAAATAGAGTAAGTAATAAGGAAATGCATTCATTAACAACTTCAAAAGTATGATTGAAATGGAAGAATTTTTTAGTATTTATTAAATATGCTTTAAAAACACAAATGGAAGTAGTTGCTTTCTCCCTGAAAATTTTTTCATCCTGCTCTTCAATCTGTGAAGAAATAGTCCAGAATTAGAGAAACCAAAGCTATGCTGACCAAGGTGATACATGTTTGTAATGCTAGCACTATGGAGGATGAGGCAGGGAGACTGCCCACAGTTCAGCAAGGCCAGTCTGAGCTACATAGCGAATATCACACCAGTCAAAGAAAGAAGCAAGACCTTGTCTCAAAATAAAACAGATAAACTAAAACAACCAAAGCGTGTACAAAAATAGTGGTTTTCTCTAAGTTTTTCTCTGGTATACCTTATTCATATTTTTATCTACAAGACTAACCTCTTGACACAGCTTGGACAGGTTTTATGAAATACTGATTCTATCTTGAATGTCTGAAACAAGTATTGGACTAATATGGATGACCTGGCCATATCACATTTAGAGCTGTCTTCCAGGTTTTAGTGATTTTTGTTTGTTTGTTTGTTTTTCTTTGTTTGTTTTGCATGTGTGTTTTTGAATCAGGCTTCACAGAAATTTAGAGTACATAAGGAAAAATCCATGTTCTGTTACTTAATTCATACCATTATTCAAGAGTAGATAAGACCATATGATGGCTAATGTTTTTTGCTTTTCTTCCTCCTACCTCTTTCAAGCTGTTGGAATTTAAGCATTTTATTTTTTATTAAAATCCAACTCAGAGAGTGGTTAGAGTGGTCATTACCTTCCATTAGCTATTATTATGACAAAACCTGGTTTCAGACCTACATTTGTTTTATAGTTGTCAAGTAATGCATAGTAATATGACCTTTAAACAAAACCATAAGGAGCCAGGCGTGGTGGCGCAAGCCTTTAATCCCAGCACTTGGGAGGCAGAGGTAGGAGGATCGCCATGAGTTCAAGGCCACCCTGAGACTACATAGTTAATTCCAGGTCAGCCTGGGCCAGAGTGAGACCCTACCTCGAAAAAAACAAAAAAACAAAACAAAACAAAACAAAAAAACAAAACCATAAGGAAAAATTTAGTTTTAAGCTTTCAGATTTTTTAAATGATTGGCTTATATAATGGGATTGTAATTTATTACTTCTCAAAAGTAATTATCGCCGGGCGTGGTGGCGCACACCTTTAATCCCAGCACTCGGGAGGCAGAGGTAGGAGGATCGCCAAGAGTTCCAGGCCACCCTGAGACTACATAGTGAATTCCAGGTCAGCCTGAGCCAGCCAGAGTGAGACCCTACCTCGAAACACAAAAAAAAAAAAAAAAAAAAAGTAATTATCATGTTTCATTGTACAGTTTTCTATCAATCTACGAATGTTTTGAGCACCTGCTGTGAACAGGTTATCTTAAAAAAAATATGACATATACACAACGAACTCAAGATATTACACTTATTTCCTGTACATTGCATTGTCAGATACAGCACAGAATCCTGGCTTGAAATCTGTGCAGTTAGTTT
This sequence comes from Orientallactaga sibirica, assembly GCA_036365145.1. NCBI lineage: Eukaryota > Metazoa > Chordata > Mammalia > Rodentia > Dipodidae > Orientallactaga > Orientallactaga sibirica. The sequence continues at coordinate 1,107,534 of JAEOAD010002759.1, forward strand.
CCTTTACCTCACATAACAAAAGGGCACAGATTTTACTATGACAAGTATGGATGGCCAGTGGCTTGTGGTGGGAACACTTGTACTTTGAATCATACAGTATGTCCTAGCTCCTCTTTGTAAGTGCCTTGATTTTAAGGGAAAGATACACTGTAGGCTCAGCAAGGAGTACTTCCTTCCTCATTGATGTTTTTCTTTTATGTTATCCTATCCTATCTACTGCAGAGAATATACATGCACAGCAATGAATGATCACATTTTGTTTTTTTCTATGTAGGGTCTCACTCTGGTCCAGGCTGACCTGGAATTCACTCTGTACTTTCAGGGTGGCCTCGAACTCAAAGCGATCCTCCTACCTCTGCCTCCCCAGTGCTTGGATTAAAGGCATGCGCCACCACACCCAGCTGAGAATATGACTTTTTATTACAAGGTCTAGATATGTTTGGAGGGGGGGTAGATTGGAAATTATACAGATTATTTAAATGAAGATATTGGACTAATAATGTCACTTCTAAGAGGATAGGAATCACTTCCCAACTGACAGATGTATCTGACCTTGGCTGTGTAAATTTGGTCAACTACCTAGGGAAGCAGTTTAAAAGCTTAGTTTTTGACTGGAGAGATGGCTTAATGGTTAAGGTACTTGCCTACAAAGCCAAAAGTCTGAGGATCTATTCCCTAGTACCCGTGGAAGCCAGATGCACAAGGTGCCACATGCATCTGGAGTTCGTTTGCTGCAGCTGAAGCCCCTGACATGCCCATTCTCTCTCTCTCAGTCTCTCTCTCTCTCTCAAATAAATAAATTTAAGAAAAAATTCATTTAAAATAGCTTAGTTTTATAAAGGATGATGGTATTTAATGTGCAAAACAATTCCTGGTGGCAGATCACCCAAGAAGCATCAATATTCCTCATTCTGATTCTATAAACTAGGGTACTGAGTCTAGAGTCTTCCATTATACCTGGAGTCTTTGAGAATATGTACTTAGAGCCCCAGTTACATGACTGTAATGGAAACCATGAGTCAAGTACACTAGAAGGTAGAATGAGGCTTTACTTTTTATGTGGCTACATGTCTATGTATATACTTGTCCAGTCCATACTACCTTTAGGGAGCCAGATTCTCCTGTGGAACACATTGGAAAACTATGAAATCAAGAAGTGTAACCTTTTCACTTTCTATGAATTTTCAGCTCTGTTTAACCTCATCCCTGTGGGTCTTTGAGTGGTGGCTATTGAAGGAGTTCAAACCAAGCTGTATTTGGCAGTGAACAGTGAGGGACACTTGTATACCTAGGTAAGTCTTTGTGTGCATGCTTTCACTATCCTGTTTTTCATCTGCTACCGAATAAAATGTGCTATCTGTGTTTTTGGTTCAGATTTTGGTGAGGAGATGAACCTTTGTATGGAAATAGATTGGTTTGGAAAGGCAAGATTAATCATTGGATGTTAACATGTCTAATATAAAATAAAAAATTCACTGAAAAGTTTTCATACAGTGCCATTGGGTTATACATATCATAAAATGGTCTTCTGGCTTTGTGGTTGTAGGAACCAGAGCTATTTCTTACCTATATAAACAAATATTTTCCACCTTTATCCTGACAAAAAAATTAATGAGATCTCTGTCACTCTCAAATCAGCTCTAAGACACAAAGACGAGTACTAGAAGTGCTTTTAAGGATTTGTTGCTCATCTGTTCAATTAGCACAGTTGCTATCTATCTCTACTTATTTTTAATTTTTCAAATTATTTTAATTGTAAAAAATTATGGAATACAGTGTCATAATTCACTGAGTGTACAGTTTGTAATGATCAAATCAGACTTTGTAAATAATTTTTGATTAATATAACCATTTCTCTTGTACTTCATGCTATTTCAGTACACTTATACAATATTCACTAATTGTATCAGGATAATCAATATTTCTTTTCTTTTTTTTTTTTTTTTTTTTTTTTTTTTTTTTGGTTTTGCCAGGTAGGGTCTCACTCTGGCCCAGGCTGACCTGGAATTAACTATGTAGTCTCAGGGTGGCCTCGAACTCTCGGCGATCCTCCTACCTCTGCCTCCCGAGTGCTGGGATTAAAGGCATGCACCACCACGCCCAGCTCAATATTTCTTTTCTTTAACACTGTTTTCTGGAGCTTTCAATCTCCTATTAATTCATGATATATCCACACTACCTTTTTTCAAGAACAAGTTAACCTATTTCTTCATAAAAACTCCCAGGAACGTTTGATCAGGTGGATTTATTAACAATATAGGCCACAACTGAGTAAATAACATGGGGCCAAATTAATCATTTTAAGCATATTGACATTTAATCATAAGCATAGTGGTAAAGTTAAGATTTTATTTATTTATTTTTTGAGATAGGGTCTTGCTATAGCCCAGGCTGACTTGAAATTCACCATTTAGTCTCAAACTGGCCTCCAACTCACAGCAATCCTCCTCCCTCTTTGTGATTAAAGGTGTACACCACCATGTTCAGTGATTTTATTTTATTTTTTTAATGTTGACTGATTAATTGCAAATGTATAACATTGTAAGGCCTGGCTGTCTAGGTAGCACTGCTCAGTAGAGTTTCCACAATCATGGTGATATTTTATATTTACAGTTCCCAGGGATTTTTGGTTTGTTTGTTTTGTTTTTCAAGGTATGATCTCCCTCTAGCCCAGCCTGACCTGGAATTCACTATGTATTCTCAGGGTGGCCTCAAACTTGCTGCAATCTTCATACCTCTGCCTGTAGAGTGCAGGGATTAAAGGTGTGTGCCCCCATGCCCAGTTCAAGATTTTGTTTTTATAAGTAGATCTAGTTTGATTTTATAAAAGAGTATCAAATATTTTGTTTTTATAAAAATTTTATAAAGATCAAATTATAAAAATTTAGAAAATTGGTTTGCAAACTGCCTACAAAGTAGCCTTAAATGGGTTATTCTCTGTGCCTTGGTGGGTGTATTTTAAGTCTACTTTAGTGTTTAGCCCTCAGCAGCTTAGAAAATTTTGCAGAAGAGGGAGGGTGGAAGGATTGTAAAAGCCACTTTGTGGAAGGTAATATCCGGAGGCATTGTTCCCACCACACACAATGAATGACTGCTGTTCTCCCAACTCATAACACACAACCCCATGAATCATGGTACCAACACATGATGCCAATCTACATGATGCAATATATATATACAAAGTATCTAGCTGGAGAGAGCATTACCAATAAAAACTTTAATCTTCAGTTTTTCTTTCTCATTTTCCCTAAATTTACTTCAAAGTCAGATACCTAGAAAGAGTCTTGGCAGACATGGTGGAAACTGTGGAGTATCTTTGCTTTTCAGGGCCAAGATGGGAAGGAGAAATGATAGACAATCACTCCCAAAAGGCCATTCATCACCCTGTATCTCAAACCCTGTTCACTGCCAGCATTCTTGTCAACACCATTTCATTCATGTCATATCAATTTTAATTTTTTTATTTTGTTGTTGTTGTTGTTGTTATTATTATTATTATTATTATTTTTTTTGGTTTTCCAAGGGGGGGTCTCGCTCGAGCTCAGTCCGACCTGGAATTCATTATGTAGTCTCAGGGTGGCTTCTAACTCAATGCAATCCTCATACCTCTGCCTCCCCAGTGCTGGGATTAAAGGCATGCACCACCACGCCTGGCTATTCCTCCCTCCCTCACTCCTCTCTCTCTCTCTCTCTCTCTGTCTTTCTTTCTTTTTCTTTCTCTCTCCCTCTTTTCTTTTCTTTCTTCCTCCCTCCTTTCCTTCATTTTTTCCTTTTCCTCCCTTCCCCCTTCCCTCCCTCCCTTCCCCTTCCCTTCCCTTCCCTCCCCTCCATGCCCCTCCCTCCCTTCTGCTCCTCCTTTTCCCACCTCCTCTCCCCTTCCCTTCCCTCCCCGCTCACCTGGACATCACCTGGACATCACCTCGTGCTTTCACAGAACTGAACAGTTAATTTCTGCGTCTCCTTGAGGCATTAAAAAAAGTATGCTCTTTTCTTAGCCTCAATTCAGTATCCTCAATAATGAACCCTTAATATCACTCTGTATTGTCATCCAGAGGGCTTGTGGGAGCTGGGCATAGTGATGCAAGCCTGTGACCCCAGCACCTGGGAGGTGGAAGCAGGTCAGGAGTTCAAGGCAAGCCTGGTCTGCAAGAGAACCTTTCTCAAAACAAAACAAAAACAGTGCTGATGGCCAGGCATGGTGACACATGCCTTTAATCCCAGCACTCAGGAGGCTGAGGTGGGAGGATTGCTGGGGGTTCTAAGCCATCCTGAGAACACATAGTGAATTCCAAGTCAGCCTGAGCTAGAGCAAGACCCTACCTCAAAAAAAAACAACAATAAAATAAAAGAAAAGAAAAAGAAAATCAAAGCCGGGCATGGTGGCATACGTCTTTAATCCCAGCATTAGGGAGAGGCAGAGGTAGGAGGATCACCGTGAGTTCAAGGCCACCCTGAGACTACATAGTGAATTCCAGGTCAGCCTGGGCTAGAGTGAAACCCTACCTGACAAAACCAAAAGAATAAAAAATAAAAACAAACAAAATATAAACAAGGCCAGGGAGATATTTGGTGAAGTGTTTGCCTCACAAGCATAAGAACTTGAGCTGTGTCCCCAGGACCCATGTGAATGTTTGGTGTGGTTGCTGTATCTGTCCAGGTGGAGACAGGAAGAGCCCTGGATCTCACTGGCTGACCAGTCTAGCCTAGTTGGTGAGCTCCAGACCATTAAGAGACCCTTTCATAAAGCCATGGCTAAGACAACTGAGCTGAACTCCTCAGTTCTCTTCTGGCATGCAAAAAACAAACAAACAAAAAAAAAACAACACTTGTGACAATAAATGTTTTCACCACTTTAAAAAAATTAAAAAAAAAAGACAACAACAAAACCATACACAACCCCATATAGTAGCTTATCACTATCCTTATAGACACAGCCTTGGACCTCCCCAACATCGCCATGTCTCGGTACTTTAAGCATTACAGTGAATGTTTTCCAGGCAGTAAGGAATTGTTAAAGATGATGTATCAATCATATTTGGATCTAGAAGTTTCTATAGCAATTATTAGGGCACTGGGAACTGGGATGGGGCATAGTTCAGTGGAAAGGACTTGCCTGACACATTCAACACTCTGGACTCCCTGGTACAGCAAAAAAGAATATAGGGCTGAAGAAATGGCTTAGCAGTTCATGTGCTTGCTGCAAAGCCCAACAACCTGGGTTCAATTCCCCAGTACCCATGTAAGCCAGATGCACAAGGTGACACAGGCATTTGGAGTTCCTTTGCAGTGACTGAAGGCCCTGGTGCTCCCATTCAGTCTCTCTCTCTCCTTCTCTTTCTCTGTATCTCCTTGCATGCAAATCAATAATAAAATAGACTTTTTAGCCCAATGTGGTGGCATGCAGCTTTAATCCCAGCACTCAGGAGGCAGAGTCAGGAGGATCATTGTGAGTTCAAGGCCACCCTCAGATTATATACAATTTTGGTTTGGTTTCGAGGTAGGGTTTCACTCTAGCTCAAGATGACATGAATACACTCCGTAGTCTCAGGGTGGCCTTAAATTTACAATGATCCTCTTACCCCTGCCTCCCAAGTGCTGGGACTAAATGTGTGCTTCACCATGCCTGGCTAAAAAAAACATATATATATATATATATATATATATATATATATATATATATATATGCATATACATAATTTTTTAGAGAGAGACAGAGAGAGAGGGAGAGGAAGACAGATAGATGGGCGCGCCAGCAGCCTCTCAGCTGCTGTGAATGAAATCCAGATGTGTGCGCCTCCTTGTGGTCAAGTGTGGTATTGCGCCCTACTCTGGCTCTCTAACCTGTTCTCATGCACATCATATAAGACAAGTTTCTTCAGAGCTTTGTCAATCCTGAAAGTGTTGTGTAGTTCCAAAGAATTATATTCAATATTAGAAAATAGCTAAAATATGAACAAGTATAATGATAACATGATTTAACTTTCACCTTCCCTCTTATAAAGAGGTAGTCCCCTGCTATAGAGTTTAATGCTGGAGTGTTACTTCTGCCCACTTGTAATCAAAACCTGGCACAGGTTCTCTCTGCTACAATATGTACTATCCATGTATGTCCTTTTCTGAAATGACATGTTTTTCATTTCCTTATTTCATATGCTTCCTCAGATTTCCAAAGAAATAGCAAATTAATGAATTCATGATGACATCAGTTCCTTGCTCTATTTATACATGGGGACACAAAGAGGAGGTCTTGCTCCTTCGCTTAGGACACTGCTTGATGGAAATGGCAGAGAAATAGGAAGAAATTGTTCTAATAGGTATCAAGAATGTAAATCATATGTACAGTGGGCTGCTGGAACCACAAAGGCTAAAGTGACTACACGTGAGAGAATGTTTGCCAGAGACCTAATACCTGAAAATGATTGTGAGGACTCTGTGGGTGGGAGGGAATAGAATTCTAGGTGGTAGTAGCCAAAGAAGGGAAGAAATTATGCTTTGAGGAAAAGAATCATTTTGGTGTATCTGAAAAATCATGTATCAGAGAAAGAAAAGCAAGATGTAAGTGTGACAAGAAATCTGAGGTCATATAATGAAGGGCTTGTATGTGATGGAGAAGCGATCACGACTTGTTAATAGGGCTTAACATGATTAGATTTAAAGTCCGAATTATAGCAGTGAGTAGTTGGACTGTAGGCAGAGAAAGCATTTAGGAGGTTGTGGTAAAATTCAGGCAAGGATAAGAAATATCTTCACAATGGGAAATTTGAAAAGATATTAAGATGTAGAATCTGCAGTATTAAGTTATCCCTTGTCTACAGTATAGGAATAAGCAGAATGTTTCAGAAGTATTGGATTTTTTTTTGGGAGGGGGCTTGGTTGAACTTACGAATGCATCATGAAAAGAGTAAGATACAAGAGACAATCCTCAGTGTGTTGAGATGAGTTCAGGTTTGGATTTTTTCAGTTTAAGTTCCTATGGGATATCTGGGTAAAACTATTCAAAACTTATTCATATATGGAAGGAAAGATAGTGGGTAGATGAATGGAATATATATATATATTACACAGAGAGATAGATAATATATGGTAGATAGATAGAGGGAATATGGTGTCTGTTGATATCACCACCCTCATAGATAGCCCTGTGCATTCTCCTCAGACCCAGTGACCAAGAAGAGTTATCAAGTTAGTGACCATTCAAAGCCCAAGGCAAGGAACCTACAATATAAGCAGACTGGGAGTATAGGGAATTGGAATCCTCATCTGAACTTTAATACCATGCTAAGAGATGAAATAAAAACTTACCTGGACTAGTGACATCCATGGCGTGCTGACAGACAAAGATTGCAAAGTGACAGCGATCAATCACTAGTGTGTTCATGTTGAATTTTTGCAGAAAATGACTCTTCTGCCAAGCCAAGTCCCTCATCAAATGTATGGAGCATGAAAAGCAAGAAAGCACATTTTGGGTTAGCAGTGATGCTCCCCCCCCAAAAAATAAATAAAACAGAGTATTATTATAGAAATAAAGTAAGGGGACTCAAACATAAGCAGCTGGGTGTGGTCATGAATGCCTGCAATCCCAGCATTCTAGAGACTGAAGCCTCAGGATCATAATAGCCAGCCCAGACTATTAGTGGAGAAACCTTTCTCAAAAAAGGTTAAATGGGATAAAGAAAGGAACAAAATCTATAAGGTATAAATAGGATATAGTGGAATAAAAAGAAAACAAAAAGACTTATTAGTAAAGACAAAATAGGAATTGTAAGACATATGTAGAAATATGGTTTATGACATATGTAAAATATTAGCTTATAGCATAAAATCTGATGTGCATATTCCAATGAAAAAAATCAAACAATAGACTAGATCTCCCTCATGAGGGGGATCAGTGAAGAATCCTGGTTTTAAACAAAATGAAGACATGGAACAAGAGCTGAGAAGTATGGTATCATAATAGACAGAAGGAAGTTTCAAGTACATATAATAAACATTTCAAAAGAGAGGAAGGAGATTTTTTACAAAGCCAGTAGGGAAGAAATGATGGCTAAATTTCCAAAACTAAAGAAAACCACTTTGAATAATCAGAGGCCATAATCAAATAGGAATGCAATAAGGACATTTTTCCACATATTTTCTGTATATTCAAATACCCACCAAATCCTAGTTGCCCCACTCCAAGAGGAATATTTAAACTTACATAGAGGAATTGTTCTGGATATATAATAGTGATTGGTAAATAAAAAGCAAGGAAGTAGAAAATGTTGGTCAGAATAATTTTTCTTTTCAAGAATCTTGACTTTAAAATATGAAGATTGGAGGCCTGGGGAGTTGGCTCAGAGTTAAAGTCACTTGCTTGCAAAGCCTGCAGGTTCAGATTCAATTTCCCAGTCACCCATTTTAAGACAGACACCCAGAAGTGTATGTGTCTGGTATTCATTTTCAGGTCAAGAGACCCTGGAGCATGCATGCTTATACAGTGACACACAAATACTCCCATATGCAAATCAATAAATACAAATTAAATAAACCAAAATATGAAGAACATGTAGGATCCAAATGAGCTTGGCTGACATTAATTTATGCTATAATTAGTAGTATAAAAGTAGCAAAGCAATGTTACGTGTCCACTCCCACGGGAACACCTTCATAGAGCTAGGAATATGAACTGTGGGATATATATATTATTGTTACCTAAAATGTCACCACTACAGGCGCTGTCTATTATAACATTAACTGTTGGTAAATGAAGCTGATTTTGGCAGGAGATTTAAGGTTGATCATTTCCTATTAATCTGGCACTGATAAGAGCATGTGATTCACAAGTCATGTGCCCATTTTTAAATATGGCTCTACATGGGTACTGGGGCATTGCGCAAAAAAAAAAAAAAACCCAAGAAAATTCTCAATCTCTCTTCACTTTCTCCCTCTGCCTCATTATCTTAAGTCTTCTTTAAAAGGTTGCTTTAAGAAAACTGAGAACAGGGCCAGGCATGGTGGTGTGCGCCTTTAATCCCAGCACTCTGGAGGCATAGTGATTTCCAGGTCAGAGTTGGAAGAGAAGGTGCTTTCCTCAGGATCGGGTAAAAGAAATCAAAACATTGAAGATGGCCTAGAGCTAAAAGAGACTGGGCTGTGTATTTCCCAAATACTGCCTATGGCAAACTCCTCAAGCTCACTGCGTGGATTCCCAAACCCAACCTCTAGAGATGAGGGGGCCTAGAGAGAAAAGGGGTTTGGCTCACACAAATTGGCATGATATGAAAAGTCAGCAAAAACCATTGGGTGGCAGCGTGGTGTTCAGCTCTGTAGTGGCTGCCCCTGCCCCCTTAGCTGGGGCTGAGCCCATCTGTCGCCTCTTCTGAGTGGCTGGCAACAATGTGGCCATGCAAAATACCACAGTGGGTGGGGGCTTTATGTCACTCAGGCTGGGGCAGGGGTCTGGCGAACTTCCAAGGGCTCCAGCCCAGGCTCCCACTGACCAGCTAAGAGTCAGTCACTCAGGGAAGAACCCAATCTCACTCCTTCCCTTCCCAAAAGCGGAGCCAAGCCCAGCTCCTTGAATGCAACTCCCTCTTCCCAGGGCTCTTCCTCCATCACTGTTCACTGCCAAAGCTCTGTCCATAGTGGCAAGGGATGGCAACAGGGCAGGACCTTAGGCCTCTACAGGTGTTAGGCTGAGTGACCCTCGGGGCATTTGGGGATGGGTTGGGTGGGGGAGGCCAGCTGAAAACAATCAGTAGCTGGGCTCCCTGAAGGAGGGGACTGACCTTCCAGGGAGAGGGCCGCCCTGAGGCTGTTGTGCTCTTAGAGAGGGATGAGGGAGGGGGCCTGCGGAGATGGAATTCCTGTCTAAAAGCTAGACCCCTCTCAAGACTGACTTGGAAAATTTCTGTTCTTTAATAAAATCTTCTCTGGAAGCATATGACTTATTATTGCAAGGTCTAGATATGTTTGGAGGGGGGTTAGATTGGAAATTATATAGATTATTGTCCGGAGCCATTTGATCCTGACTTAATTTCTGTTTGACAATGGGCTGCAGATAAGCAGAATGTTTGGCCAAGCAGAGATCAGTTACCTGCTGAGAATATGGAAATTGAGGAGGAAATGAAGCAAGGAGGCAAGGATTTAACTGTTTTGTGATGCAGTTTTTCTGGGAAATCCTGTATTTACCTTTTGTTCCATTTGCATCCTTGTGCTCTGAGAAGAAGTATAAAAATGCTAAAGTAAATAAAGTTGGGGCCTAGGTATTGAGGGACAGCCCTCCCAAGTTCATCTTTTGTCTCTTTGGTCTTTCTTTTTCCTTAATCCTCACTCACCACTCAGGTACCATTTGAATCTGCCAGTGGGCTCTGCCAGATTAATTAAATGAAGATATTGGACCAATAATGTCTCTTCTAAGAGTATAGGCATCACTTCCCAACTGACTGATATCTCTGACCTTGGCAGTGTACATTTGGTCAACTCCCTAGGGAAGCAGTTTAAAAGCTTAGTTTTTGACTGGAGAGATAGCTTAGTGGTTAAGGTACTTGCCTACAATGTCAAACGTCTGAGGATGTATTTCCTAGTACCCATGAATGCCGGATGCACCAGGTGCCACCTGCATCTGAAATTCATTTGCTGCAGCTGAAGACCCTGACATGCCCATTCTCTCTCTCTCTCTCTGCCCCTTTGTCTCTCTTTCTCAAATTAATAAATTTAAGAAAAAATTATTTAAAATAGCTTATTTTTATAAAGGATGCTATTTAATGTGCAAAACAACTCCAGGTGGTAGATCACCCAAGAAGCATCGATATTCCTCATTATGATTCTAGAAACTAGGGTACTGAGTCTAGAGTCTTCCTAGTTTGTTTGAGAATATGTACTTATAGCCCCAGTTAAATGACTGTAATGGAAACCATGAGTCAAGTACACAAGAAGGTACAATGAGGCTTTAGTTTTTTTTTTTTTTTTTTTTTTTTTTGATTTTGCGATTTTTCGAGGTAGGGTTTCACTCTGGTCCAGGCTGACCTGGAAATCTCTATGTAGTCTCAGGGTGGCCTCGAACTCTTGGCGATCCTCCTACCTCTGCCTCCCGAGTGCTGGGATTAAAGGCGTGCGCCACCACGCCCGGCTGGAGGCTTTAGTTTTTATGTGGCTACATGTCTATGTATATACTTGTCCAGTCCATACTACCTTTAGGGAGCCAGATGCTCCTGTGGAACACATTGGAAAACTATGAAATCAAGAAGTGTAACCTTTTCACATTCTATGAATTTTCAGTGCTGTTTAACCTCATCCCTTTGGGTCTTTGGTGGCTATTGAAGGAGTTCATACCAAGCTGTATTTCTACCGAGTTGTTTTCTGGGCTTTTGGACATAATGAGATAACTCCAAAAATGCAATGTGCTCTGTGCTGCTTAATCTCTTAACAACCCGCTGTGGTGCCTTATTCAGCAAATGGGAAGGTCCCAGTGGTCCCAGCGCTCTTGACCCTGTTGTATTTGCACCATCCCCTTTCCTCTCAGAGTTCATTATCATTTCTTAAAATGTAGCTGACCATTCAGAGGTTTTTGCTTTTTTTTTTGTGTGTGTGTTGGTTTGAAATCTGGAAATCTGTCATTTTTAGAGTTTCAGACAGTCAATTCCTTCCTCCCCAAAAGGTACTGAGACTGCTCCTGATTATGCTGTCTCAGTTCTTTCGTATTTACTCACCACAGTCCCATCTGTTTGGGTTTCTGTCTTTCACCTAGGGATGACTCTTGACAGCTGGTCCTCTCAGCTTCTGACAGCTCATCTGAGGCTGGCCAAAAAGACTGGCAAAGAAAGATGAGCATTCTATGCTCTGATAACTCCCACAACTCTGAAAACAATCTTAAAACCTGGTTCTCAGGTGAACTCCTGAAGAGTGGAGCTGAAGGCCTTTTGCATTGTCTTTGGAACCCATGAGAAACTTTATGTTTTGTTTTTATTTGTTCATTTATTTATTTATTTATTTATCTATTTATTTATGCATTTTGATTTTTCGAGGTAGGGTCTCACTCTGGTCCAGGCTGACCTCGAATAAACTATGTAGTCTCAGGCTGGCCTCGAACTCACGGCGATCCTCCTACCTCTGCCTCCCAAGTACTGGGATTAAAGGTGTGTGCCACCATGCCTGGCTTATTTATTTATTTATTTTTTTACTGACAACTTATTTAATTGTAGACAGTATCCCTTGGCACTTCCCTTCCTCCACCCACATTCCCCTTTATAATTCCCCTCTCCATCATATCCCCTCCCCCTCTCAACCAGACTCTCTTTTCAGTGTGATGTCATGATCTTTTCCTCCAATTATGATGGTCTTGCGTAGGTAGTGTCAGGCACTGTGAGGTCATGGATATCCAGACCATTTTGTGTCTGGAGGAGCACGTTGTAAGGAGTACTACCCTTCCTTTAGCTCTTACATTCTTTCTGCCCCATCTTCCGTAATGGACCCTGAGCCTTGGAAGGTGGGTTTGAGATGTTTCAGTGCTGAGCACTCCTCTGTCCCTTCTTCTCTGCACCATGCCTTCTGAGTCGTCCCAAGTTCACCACCATCTGAAAAGAGAAGCTTCTCTAACAAACAAAGTGAAAGTATTATTAATATATGGGACAGACATTAAGAGAAATGCTTACTGGGCAGTTTGGTGAGCATAGCATATACATTTAGCATGACACCAGCAGATGTTACACCCTTAGGGCTCATGACTACCTCTGTGGTAGGTTTTCAGTAAAAACTTTATGTTTTGGGGGAGTGGGGAGGGAAGAGAGAAACAGTAAGTATAAACTGAGGAAGATGAGGTGGTAGGAGTATAGATAAACACAAAATAATCATAGACTCCCAGAGCATTCCCCAACTCACAGTTAGTTACTGCGGTTAGTGCAGAGACAGGATGGAAACATATCCCTTCTTCCAGACAGACTACAACTCTTTGGCAATGGAAGTGGAGATGGTGCCAAGAATGCCTGTTTACTGAACATGGTCAAGAAGTAAGCTTGGGGAAGTGGAGGACAGGAGGTCTACAAAGAAAAAAGGGGAATAGACCCCCATGCAGGTGAGACAGTGGTAATGTTAGGTATGCCACACCTGCCTCTGCTTCCTGCATGGGTTGTCCCCAGCATCCTAGTAGTTGTTGCCATCTAGTGTTCTCTGTGGCCATGTACCCCACAAATGATGCAAACAGGTTATTTTTTTCTTGCAAAAGTAGCTGTCAGAATAATCTTCTATGCCAAGGTAAACTACTTATTGCTGGTGAACATTAGGCAATCCTTTGCCTCTGATTTCCCAATTTGGTGACACAGTTTTTCATGGTTTTTCAAATTTGTACACTCAACAAAGCCTGCTTATTATTTTCAAATTTGTACACTCAACAAAGCTTTATTAACTTTTAATTTTTTAATTATTATTTTTAAATTTTTTGTTTTGTCGAGGTAGGGTCTCACTCTAGCTCAGGCTGACCTGGAATTCACTATGTAGTCTCAGAGTGGCCTCAAACTCACGGTGATCCTCCTACCTCTGCCTCCTGAGTGCTGGGATTAAAATGTGCACCCTTCACCCAGCTCTTGTTTTTTTTATTTTTATTTTAGAGAGACTGCTGGAGAGAGAGAGAGAAAATTGGTGCACCAGGGGCTCAGCCACTGCAGTCCAACTCCAGACACTTGTGCCATCTACTGGGCATGTGAGATCTGGAGGATCAAACATGGGTCCTTAGGCAAGCATTTAACTGCTAAGCAAATCTCTAGTTTTCAACTCGGGCTCTTACAGTATCATAAAGCCGAGATTCACAAATGGCTCACATCTGGAGTTTTTTTGCAGTTTTGAAAGGCTGCTTTTTTTTTTTTTTTTTCTGTTTTTCCTCTCCCTTCTCTTTCTCTCTCTTTGTTTTTCAAAATTTAGTAGAGAGTAGAAACTTTCAAAGCACAGCATGCTCCTGGGACGATCATTGCTGGGATTAGAATGGCCCCATGCACAAGGATGACTCAGTGGAACTTTTTTTTTTTTTTTTTTTTTTTGAGTTTTTATTTCTTTTCATCATTTTACAGGGTTTAATCCCATGTATGGGAGGCACCATGTGTTGATACCATCTGTTTCCCCTGGCCCCACTCCACCCAGGGCCCTCCTCAGTGGGACTGCTGGTATTCACCATGGAGTTCAGTAGCTTAAATGAGTTGTGAAGCAGAAATCCCAGTTTTTATCTGAGAAGGGTCAAGTTCCATATTTAAAATAAAAACATCTGGCAGTCAGATGTGGTGTCTCACACCTTTAATCCCAGCACTTAGGAGGTTGAAGTGGGAGGATTACTGTGAGTTCAGTCCAGCCTGGGGCTGCATAGTATGTTCCAGGTCTGGCGGTGGAACCCTACTTTGAGAAAAAAATGAAAAAAACAAAAAAAAAAAAAAAAATAACTGCTCTGCCATATAGCAGGCATTAATCCCATAGACCTCAGCCTGGGCAAATCAGTGCCAGGTCTGGCTTTAGGCCACAGTGGATGTTGACTGGGCAGTGAGTTTGGTAAAGCGATGTAGCAAGTACCTTTGTATTTAGAAGTTTCCTAGCAATTAATTAGGGCACTGCAGGAACTGGGTGAAGGATCTCTTAGTTTCAGTGCAAAGGAGTGCCCCTTAGCTTTATGCAACACCCTGGACTCCCTGGTACTGCAAAAAGAATATCTTGAGGGCTGAAGAAATGGCTCACTGGTTAATTCTTGCCTGCAAAGCCTAACAACCTGTTTTATCCAGTACCCAAATGGCACAGGCATTTGGAGTTCTTTCTGTCTGAAGGCCCTGGCATCCCATTGCTTTTGTGTCTCTCTCTCTCCTTATCCTTCTCTGTATCTCTTTGCATGCAACATAAAAAGGTCACTTTTTATCCTTTGATCTGGTGTAGCCTTTCATCCCAGCTTCAGGGGAAAAGGCAGGAGGATCATTGTGATTCATCACCCTGTTCAGAGCCACTATCAAAGGTTTTTTTTTGTTTTTCAATCTAGGTCATGCTAGCTCAGGCTCATTGGAATTCACCCTTTAGTCTCAATAAAAATTCAAAGATCCAGCCTCTGCCTTGTGCAACATCATATCATCCCAGCATTTCGGCTGGTAGAGATTTTTAAGAATTTTTTTGAGTTAGTGCCTCCTCTGAGTCTAGGCTGACCTTGAATTTCTAGGTCAAAGCCTGGCCATTGAAATTCTGATCTCAAACTCTGTTCACTCCCAATGGTTTTTTGTCAACATCATCCACACTCTGCTTTTTTCATTTACCAACACCTTCATTTTTCATTGAGGCTGAAATGCTGTTAAACCCAAATTTTAAGCATCAGGAACTCTACCAATGGAGCTAACTCTAGCTCAGGCCAACCTTTCTTTTTTTCTCAGGGTGACCTTTAACTTTATTCAATCTTCCTATTTGCCTCCCAAGTGCTGGGATTATGGCCCACCACACCAGGGCCTGTCTCTCTTCTTTCTTTCTTTCTTTCTTTTTCTTTTCTTTCTTTGTTTTCTGAGGAGTCTTTCCTTCTTTCCTTTTCTTTGTAGGCATTCTCCCTCTCCCTCCTTCTTCCTTCCTTCTTCCTTTTCCTTCATCATTTTCTTATTCCATCTTCCTAGCCATTTTCTAAATCCTTCCAAAAGACCCTATCTCATGAGACCCTTTTAAAAAAAAAAAAAAAAAAAAAAAAAATATGGGCTAAGATATGTGAAGAGAGATGTGAGGGGGAGAGAGAGAGAGATCTTTTCAGTAGAATGTTCCCTGTCATTTTTCCCATGGTAAGTTCTCTTTCTAGCTCAGCTTAGCAAGTATCACACCAGTCAAGAAAGAAGCAAGACCTTGTCTCAAAATAAAACAGATAAACTAAAACCACCAAAGCATGCAGAAAGATAGTGGTTTTCTCTGAGTTTTTCTCTGGTATACCTTATTCATATTTTTATCTACAAGACTAACCTCTTGACACAGCTTGGACAGGTTTTATGAAATACTGATTCTATCTTGAATGTCTGAAACAAGTATTGGACTAATATGGATGACCAGCCATATCACATTTAGTGCTGTCTTCCAGGTTTCAGGGATTTTCATTTGTTCATTTGTTTTTTGTTTGTTTGTTTGTATTGCATGTGTGTTTTTGAATCAGGCTTAACAGAAATTTAGAGTACATAAGGAAAAATACATGTTCTGCTACTTATCTCATTCCATTATTCAGGAGTAGATAAGACCATGTGATGGCTGATGTTTTCTGCTTTTCTTCATCCTACCTCTTTCAAGCTGTTGGAATTTAAGCATTTTATTTTTTATTAAATTCCAACTCAGAGAGTGGTTAGAAAATAATGCAAAAAAAAAAAAAAAAAAAAAAAAAAAAGGCTTGATTCCCAAAAGAAAAAGAAAATTAAGGTCCCAAATCTCAATCAATCTTGCACTTTCTCCCCTGACTCTTCTCTTAACTCTCTCTGTCCATAAAGATTGCTAATTAAATAACTCAGCCTGGGCCAGCATGGTGGTGTGTGTCTTAAAAAATCTCAAAATAAAAAAAAAAAAAAAAAAGAAAGAAAGAAAGAAAGAAAGAAAAAGAAAAAAAAAGAAAAAGAAAAATTTCAATCAATCTTCACTTTCTCCCTCTGACATATTATCTTAACTCTTCTGTTAAAGATTGCTTTAGATAACTGAGAAGAGGGCCAGACATGGTGGTGTGTGTCTTTAATCCCACCTCTAACCTCATATTTTTCCCCCAATACCCAGGTAAAGCCAAATGCACATAGTGACACATATATCTGAAGTTTATTTGTAGAGCGAGAGACCCTGGCATGCCCATTCACACACTCTTTATCTTTCTCTCTACTCACAAATAAATTTTAAAATCTTCCAAAAAGACAACAAAGAAGGTTTAGAATATTGTAAAATAATGAAGTTCTAGAAATAATTTTGAATTTCATTTATCATTACTTTCTATTAGCTATTATTATGACCAAACCTGGTTTCAGACCTACATTTTTTTATAATTGTCAAGTAATGCATAGTAATATAACCTTTAAACCAAACCGTAAAGAAAAATTTTGTTTTAAGCTTTCAGATTTTTTAAATGATGGGCTCATATAATGGGATTGTGATTTATTACTTCTCAAAAACAATTATCATGTTTCATTGTACAGTTTTCTATAAATCTTCGTATGCTTTGAGCACCTGCTGTGAGCAAGGCATCTTCAAAAAATATGACATATACACAATGAACTCAAGATATTACACTTTTTTCCTGTACATTGCATTGTCAGGTACTGCACAGAATCCTGTCTTGAAATCTGTGCAATTAGTTTCCTTTATCTCATGTAACAAAAAGGCACAGATTTTAATATAACAAGTATTGAATAAAGCGCCACCAGTGGCTTGTGGTGGGAACACTTGTACTTTGAACCATACAGTATGTCCTGGCTCCTCTTTGGAAAGTACCCTGATTTTAAGGGAAAGGTACACTGTAGGCTCAGCAAGGAGTACTTCCTTCCTCGTTGATATTTTTCATGCATGCTATCCTATCTACTGCAGAGAATATGCACACATGGAAATGAGCGATCCCATTTTGTTTTTTCTATGTATGGTCTCACTCTGGTCCAGGCTGACCTGGAATTCACTCTGTACTTTCAGGGTAGCCTCGAACTCAAAGCGATCCTCCTACCTCTGCCTCCCCAGTGCTGGGATTAAAGGCATGCGCCACCACACCCAACTGAGAATATGACTTTTTATTACAAGGTCTAGATATGTTTGGAGGGGGGTAGATTGGAAATTATAAAGATTATTTAAATGAAGATATTGGACTAATAATGTCACTTCTAAGAGTATAGGAATCACTTCTCAACTGACAGATATATCTGACCTTGGCCATGTAAATTTGGTGCCACATGCATCTGGAGTTCGTTTGCTGCAGCTGAAGCCCCTGACATGCCCATTCTCTCCCTCTCTCTCTCTCTGTCTCAAATAAATAAATTTAAGAAAAAATTTCATTTAAAATAGCTTAGTTTTATAAAGGATGATGGTATTTAATGTGCAAAACAATTCCTGGTGGTAGATCACCCCAGAAGCATCAATATTCCTCATTCTGATTCTATAAACTAGGGTACTGCGTCTAGAGTCTTCCATTATACCTGGAGTGTTTGAGAATATGTACTTATCGCCCCAGTTACATGACTGTAATGGAAACCATGAGTCAAGTACACTAGAAGGTACAATGAGGCTTTAGTTTTTATGTGGCTACATGTCTATGTATATACTTGTGCAGTCCATACTACCTTTAGGGGGCCCGATTCTCCTGCGGAACACATTGGAAAACTATGAAATCAAGAGGTGTAACCTCTTCACTTTCTATGAAGTTTCAGCTCTGTTTAACCTCATCCCTGTGGGTCTTTGAGTGGTGGCTATTGAAGGAGTTCAAACCAAGCTGTATTTGGCAGTGAACAGTGAGGGACACTTGTACACCTCAGTAAGTCTGTGTGCATGCTTTCACTATCTTGTTTTTCATCTGCTCTGAAATAAAATGTGCTGTCTGTGTTTTTGGTTCAGATTTTGGTGAGGAGATGAACCTTTGTTTGTATGGAAATAGATTGGTTTGGAAAGGCAAGATTAACTAATCATTTGAAGTTAACATGTGTAATATAAAATCAAACATTCACTGAAAAGTTTTCATACAGTGCCATTGGGTTATACATATCATAAAATGGTCTTCTGGCTTTGTGGTTTTAGGAAACAAAGCTATTTCTTACCTATATAAACAAATATTTTCCACCTTTATGCCTAAAAGAACTAATGAGATCTCTCTTTCTCTCAAACCATCTCTAAAACATAAAGACCAGTACAAGAAGTGCTTTTAGGGATTTGTTGCTCATCTGTTCAATTAGCACAGTTGCCATCTGTCTCTACTTATTTTCAATTTTTCAAATTATTTTAATTATAAAAAATTATGGAATACAGTGTCATAATTCAGTGAGTGTACAGTGTGTAATGATCAAATCAGGAAAATAAGCATTTCCATCTTTTTAAAGACTTTGTAAATAATTTTTGATTAATATAACCATTTCTTGTGTACTTTGTGCTATTTCAGTACGTTTATACAATATTCAATAATTGTATCAGGATAATTAATATTTCTTGTCTTTAACACCATTTTCTGGAGTTTTCAAGCTCCTGTTAATTCATCATATATCCACACTATCTTTTTTTCCAAGAACAAGTTAACCTATTTCCTAATAAAAACTCCCAGGAACGTATTATCAGGTGGATTTATTAACAATATAGGCCACAAATGAGTAAATAACATGGGGACAAATTAATCATTTTAAGCATATTGACATTTAATTATAAGCATAGTGGTAAAGTTAAGATTTTGTTTTATTTTATTTTTTGAGTTAGGGTCTTGCTATAGGTCAGGCTAGTTGAAGTTCACTATTTAGTCTCAAACTGGCCTCCAACTCACAGCAATCCTCCTACCTCTTTGTGAGTAAAGGTGTACACCACCATGTTCAATGATTTTATTTTATTTTTGAAATTTTGACTGATTAATTGCAAATGTATAACTTTGTAAGGCCTGGCTGTCTATGTAGCACTGCTCAGTAGGGCTTTCCACAATCATGGTGATATTCTTTATTTATAGTTCCCAGGGATTTTTGTTTGTTTGTTTGTTTGTTTTTGTTTGTTTGTTTGTAGAGTGTAGGGATTAAACGTGTGTAACCATGCCCAGTTCAAGACTTTGGTTTTTTTATTTTTTAAAAAATTACTTTATTTATTTTTTTTTTTGGAGAGAGACAGAGAGGGAGAGGGAGATAGATAGAGATGGGTGCGCCAGCAGTCTCTCAGCTGCTGTGAACAATATCTAGATGCGTGTGCCCCCTTGTTGGCAAGTGCAGCATTGTGCCCTTGCGTCACTTTGCATCTGGCTCAACGTGGGACCTGGAGATTGGAACCGGGTTCTTAGGTTTAGTAGGCAGGCGCCTTAACTGCTAAGCCATCTCTCCAGCCCAATAATTTGTTTTTATAAGTAGATATATTTTGATTTTACAAAAGACTATCAAATATATAAAAATATATAGAAAATTGCTTTTTAAACTGCCTATGAAGTAGCCTTAAAGGGGTTATTCCCTGAGTCTTGGTGGGGGTATTTTAAGTCTACTTTAGTGTTTAGCTCTCAGTGGCTTAGAAAATTTTACAGAAGAGGGAGGGTGGAAGGATTGTAAGAGCCCCTTTGTGGGAGGTAATATCCAGAGGCATTGTCCCCACCACACACAATGAATGACTGCTGTTCTCACAACTCATAACACACAACCCCATGGTTAACACTAGCAATACCACTGAGGAAGGCCTCAGTGGAATGGGGGAAGGGAGGGAAGGAAATCATGGTACCAACACAGGATGCAACCATACAAAGTATCTAGGTAGCACTACATATACATATACATATACATATACATATACATATACATATACATATACATATACATACATACATACATACATACATACATACATACATACATACATACATATTTATAGAGAGAGAGAGAGAGAAATAGAAATCAATTCCTCAAGCTGCCAATAAAACTTTTTATCTGCAATCAGTTTTTCTCTCTCTTTTTCCCTAAATTGACTCCAAAGCCAGATTACCTAGAAAGAATCTTGGGAGACATGGTGGAAAGTGTGGTGTATCTTTGCTTTTCAGGGCCAAGATGGGAAGGAGAAATGATGGACAATCACTACCACAAAGGGCCATTCATCACCCTATCTCAAACCCTGTTCACTGCCAGCATTCTTGTCAACACCATTTCATTCATGTCATTTTTTTTTTTTTTTTTTTTTTTTTTTTGGTTTTCCAAGGTAGGGTCTCACTGTAGCTCAGGCTGGCCTGGAATTCACTATGTAGTCTCAGGGTGGCCTTGAACTAACAGCAATCCTCCTATCTATGCCTCCCGAGTGCTTGGCTTAAAGGCATATGCCACCATGCCTGATGTTTTTTGTTTCTTTTTTTTTTTTTTTTTTTTTTTTTTTTTTTTTTTTTTCAAGGGTTAGGGTCTCTGGTCAGGCTGACCTGGAATTAACTATTAACTCATGGAATTAACTGATGGCAATCCTCCTACTTCTGCCTCCCAAGTCCTGGGATTAAAGGCGTGTGTCAGGTTAGCCTGGAGCTCACTGTGTATCTCAAGCTTTCCTTGAACTGGAAACACTTCTGCCAAAACTTCCTGCATGGCAGAATTATATGCATGAGCCACCACAACTGGTTCATTTTAAAGGATTTGTGCTGGAGATATGGCTTAGCGGTTAAGCTCTCTCTCTCTCTCTCTCTCTCTCTCTCTCTCCATGCCTATTTCTCTCTCTCTCTCTCTCAAAATAAATAAATAAAACATTTTAAAGGATTTACTATTTCAATCTGAAGCACTGTTCACATATGAAATACCCAGAGACTGCAATGGGCTGGCCTCACAGGAGTGGGCATCTGTGCCACAAACATGAATTACATTTGTGTGTCAGTTGGTTGGGGTTTGTCTTCTTCCTAAAATTCTTAATAATTTCACATTTTTGCACATGTATTTGTGCCTGGCATATGTGGTGTGAATATATGTATGTGTCCATGTTTCTGTGGGGGGTGCACAGGAGTGTGACAGTACATATGAGAATGTGTGCACATGCATGTAGGGGCTAGAAGTTGATATCATGTGTCTTCCTCAGCTGTTCTTTTTTTTTTTTTTTTTTTGGTTTTTGAGGTAGGGTCTCACTCTGGCCCAGGCTGACCTGGAATTCACTATGTAGTCTCAGGATGGCCTCGAACTCATGGAGATCCACCTACCTCTGCCTCCCAAGTGCTGGGATTAAAGGTGTGCGCCACCATGCCCGGCTCTACCTTGTTTTTGTAACTGTTCATCTTTATTTTTATTTAGTTATTTGAGAGAAAGAGAGAGAGAGAAATAGGAAGGTAGAGAGAGAGAGAAAAAAAATAGGCATGTCAAGGATTCCAGCTGCTGCAAACAAACTCCAGGCACATGCCCCACCTTGTGCATCTGGCTTACCTGGGTCCTGGGGCATCGAACCTTGGTCATTTGGCTTTGCAGGCAAGTCCCTTAATAGCAAAGCAATCTCTCCAGTCCTCTACCTTATTTTGTGAGACAGAGACTCTAATTGAGCCAGGAGCTTGCCCAGTTCAGCTAGACTAGCTAGCCAGAGAATCTCAGGAGTCCCCCTGCCTCTATCTCCTTGGTGCCAAGATGGCTGTCATGTGCCTCTGTGCCTGGCTTTTACGTGGGTGTTGAGGAGCTGAACTTAGGTCGAAATGCTTGTGCAGTAAACACTGTACCAACTGAGCCACCTCCCTTTCCTGAATAATTTGATCTTTGAATTTCTGTTTTGTAAATAAAGCCCCATGGTGCAGTGGAATATGCCTGTGTGTGTGTGTGGGGGGGTGCCTTGGCTCCGAAGTAGTCCTGCCTCTCAAAGCCTCCAGGAGACATGTGTTCTACTACTCAGCTTCTAATTCCTGGCTTCTCTGCATGTTGTCCCCTGATCATCCTATCTTCACCCTCCCACCCCCACTGAGAGCCTGAGCAGGACAGAAAGAACTTTCAGAATCAAAAGTGCAAGTTGCGGGCTGGAGCGATGGCTTAGTGGTTAAGGCGCCTGCCTCCTAAACCTAAGAACACTGGTTCCGATCTCCAGCGGTTCCAATATCCTGGTCCCACGTTTACCCAGATGCAGTGAGGCAAGGGTGCAATGCCACACTTGCCCACAAGGGGGCACACTCATCTGGATTTCGTTCACAGCAGCTGAGAGACTGCTGGCGTGCCCATCTCTATCTGTCTTCCTCTCCCTCTCTGTCTGTCTCTCTCTGTGTCTCTCTCTAAAAGTAAAAAAAAAAAAAGTGCAAGTTGGGGTTGGAGAGGTGCTCTGTGGCTAAGGTGCTTGCCTCCAAACCTAAGGACCCGAGTTGAATTCCCCAGCACCCACTTGAAGCCAGGTGTACAAGTGGCACATGCATCTAGAGTTTGTTTGCAGTGTGGCTAGAGGCCCAGGTGTTTTCTCTCTCTCATAAAGAATTAAATTTTTTAAAATAAAATATAAATATATATATATATATATATTTAAGTGCAAGTGGCTCTCTCTCAGAGAGGTGAGGTGTCAGTGGCCATTCTCTTCCCAGCTACTACTTCCCCAGCATAATTAGCAGGAAAAGTGGCAGGCAGTGGCTCTCACCCACCATCCATCCATGGATCCAGCACATTCCCAGGTGGAGGCTGTAGTCCCCCATGTGGAAGTTGCAATCACTTATTTCACCTGCCCTTTGCCTAGGGCAGCCATCATTCCCACAGAAAAGGAAGAGCCATTGTTCCACCCTGATGTGGAATTTGCAATCACTTATTTCATCTGTCCTTTGCCTAAGGCAGCCATCCCTCCCACAGGAAAGGATGAGCCATTGTTCTTGGTGGTTTAGTGCTGGTAGGAGGGGCAGCCCATCAGGGGATGTTACAGAACAGGAGCAGAAAGAATTTTAAGAGCATGGGCTGGAGAGATGGCTTAGCTGTTAAAGCCTTTGCCTGTGAA
The DNA here is from genome assembly GCA_036365145.1 of Orientallactaga sibirica. Classification (NCBI taxonomy): domain Eukaryota; kingdom Metazoa; phylum Chordata; class Mammalia; order Rodentia; family Dipodidae; genus Orientallactaga; species Orientallactaga sibirica. Next base: position 1,131,081 of record JAEOAD010002759.1, read on the forward strand.
GTCTAAGGACATAGGTTCGATTCTCTAGGACCCATGCAAGCCAGATGCACAAGGTGGTGCATGCATCTGGAGTTTGTTTGCAGTGTCTGGAGGCCCTGGTGTGCCCATTCTCTCCCTGTCCCTGTTTCTCTTTCTCTGCCTCTTCCTCTCTCTCCCTAAAATAAGCAAATAAATAAAATATTTTTTAAAAAGTATCTAAGAGTCAAAGAATGGGGAGGAATGCTTTGGATAACAGTCTTCCTGACACAAAATGACGGTTGCCCTCATGATCTCACAGTGGCCCATCAACATGTCTTCTTCATGGATGGCAGAGGAGGGAGAAATGAAAAGTCATCAAAACAGGACTATTTGGAAAGAAGAAAGGGTTGTTCATGATTGGAAGGTGGGCATCCAAAAAAGTAATTACAGAGGATTATAATCAAAATACACTATGTATGTGTATGTAAGTTGTCAATAATCTTTTTTTTCAGTAAAAGAAGCTTGGTAGCCACCAGTGCACATGTACAGAGGTCACAGGACAGGACCCAGCTTTCCACTCAAGGAAGCACCACATTAAGTAGAAGTACAGGGCACTGTGACAGGGGAAGAGAACTAAGGGGAAAGAAGGGAAAGGTTATGTTTGGAGTACATTGGATGGCAGTGCATTTTGTTGTTGCTGCTACTGTTTGAACCAGAGCCTTCCACTTCCATTTATGTTGTAGCAAATGTTTCAAGCTTTTTCCTGAAACCTCAAGCCTTGAACCTGGGTCCTTCAGCTTCACAGGAAAATGCTTATCCACTGAGCCATCTTTCTCACCCCAGATGTCCTTTTGAACCCATTGCCTTTGTGAAACAAAGATCCCAAAAGGCAGCTGCACCTACATCCCTGAGGATAGAACTTCTAATTGTGGAGAGATGGGATGGTCAGATTCAAAGCCGAACTATCTAGAAGTAACCTTCATCCCTGCATTGTCCACCTGTGTGTCTGATCTAAGATCCTCTTGACTGCCAGGTGATTTTTTAAAAAAAAAATTTTTTATTTATTTATTTGAAACAGAGAGAGAAGAGGCAGAGAGAAAGAGAGAACAGGCACAGCAGGGCCTCCAGCCACTGCAAACATCCTAACCCTGTTGTATTTGCACCATCCCCTTTCCTCCCAGAGTTGATTATCAGTTCTTAAAATGTAGCTGACCATTCCGAGGTTTTTTTCTTTTTCTTCTTCTTTTTCTTTTTCTTTTTCTTTCTTTTCTTTTCTTGTTGGTTGCAATGAACTGCTAATGGAGATACAAAACAAACTGGCAAGTGGTTCTGATCATATTTATCTTGAAGGAAATCTGGAAATCTGTCATTTTTAGAGTTTCAGACAGTCAATTCCTTCCTCCCCAAAAGGTACTGAGACTGCTCCTGATTATGCTGTCTCAGTTCTTTCGTATTTACTCACCACAGTCCCATCTGTTTGGGTTTTTCTCTTTCACCTAGAGATGACTCTTGAGAGCTGGTCCTCTCAGCTTCTGACAGCTCATCTGAGGCTGGCCAAAAAGACTGGCAAAGAAAGATGAGCATTCTATGCTCTGATAACTCCCACAACTCTGAAAACAATCTTAAAACCTGGTTCTCAGGTGAACTCCTGAAGAGTGGAGCTGAAGGCCTTGTGGATTTGTCTTTGGAATCCATGAAGAAACTTTATGTTTTGCTTTATTATTATTTATGTTTATTGACATCTTATTTAATTGTACACAATATCCCATGGTACTTCCCTTTCTCCCCCCACTTTCCCCTTTGAAACTTCACTCTCCATCATGTCCCCTCCCCCTCTCAATCAGACTCTCTTTTCAGTTTGATGTCATGATATTTTCCTCCAGTTATGATGGTCTTGTGTAGGTAGTGTCAGGCACTGTGAGGTCATGGATATCCAGGCCATTTTGTGTCTGGAGGAGCATGTTGTAAGGAGTCCTACCCTTCCTTTGGCTCTTACATTCTTTCTGCTCCATCTTCCGTAATGGACCCTGAGCCTTGGAAGGTGGGTTTGAGATGTTTCAGTGCTGAGCACTCCTCTGTCCCTTCTTCTAGGCACCATGCCTTCTGAGTCATCCCAAGTTCACCACCATCTGAAAAGAGAAGCTTCTCTAACCACGAGTGAGAGTAACATCAATATATGGGTGTGGACATTAAGAGAAATGCTTACTGGGCAGTTTGGTGAGCAGAGTACATACATTTAGTGTGACAACAGCAGACATTACACCCTTAGGGCTCATGACTACGTCTGTCATAGGTTTTCAGTAAAAACTTTATGTTTGGGGGGAGTGGGGAGTTAAGAGAGAAACAGTAAGTATCAACTGAGGAAGATGAGGTGGTTGAAGGAGTATAGATAAACACAAAATAATCATAGACTCCCAGAGCCAAAAAGGATTTTAAGCAGCATCTCATCTAGGGTTTTCAAATCATTTAATTTTAGTTGTGGCTTTTTAAGGACTAAGTGCTGTGGTTAGAAAAATAATGAGGGAACTTCCGTCATTTCCATGAACTTTTAGGGAAGTAAAGTATACAGTTTGAACCTCACCTTTATTGTTTGTTTTGCTTTAAAGATAAGGTAAACTAAGGTTCCTGCTAACAGGAAGAATGGCATACCCCAACTCACAGGTAGTTACTGCAGTTAGTGGCAGAGGCAGGATGAAAACATATCCCTTCTTCAGCCAGACTACAACTCTTTGCGAATGGAAGTGGTGATGGTGCCAAGAATGCTATTTACTGAACATGGTCAAGAAGTAAGCTTGGTGGGCAGTGTAGTGGAGGACAGGAGGTCTACAAAGTGGACTTGACCCTCATCCCCCAGCTTAGAGGAGTTGACAACTTCGAGGTTATGTAGAGAGCATTCAAACACTATGAATCTGGAGGAGATATAGAAATTCCATAGCTGAATTTCTGGGCATGAAAGGAACCAGTAAAAACGGGTTTTGGAAATAGGTGTCGAGACAGAGAGAGTTCTTTATTCTTCTTCCCACTCAAATACCATTCTATTTGTCTGAAGTGACAATGGAGAAGAAAGAAAAGGTAAACCATGCTTTTCTAGGACAGGCTGCCATTCTGTCTTTCATCATGCCATTCTGAGATGTCTATGGCTTTGGCACAGTTCCTCTTTGAGGATTTTGAGGTGATAGTCACAGTCATGCTTGACTTGCTAAGCACTTAGGAACTTGACAAATGTTTTAGGAAAGCATGAGTTGATTAGATCCTATGACTAAAATGGACCCAAGTTCAGGATGGTCAGCCTTCACATTATGTTCTGGACTAAATTTCACCTTTAGTCACAGGCCTCTGTGATCTTTCTTAGTGGAAGAGAAAGATAAAAGCATGTTCCAGACAGAACACAGAAAATTGGAGACCCCTTATGCCAGTCTCATCAGTGGTAGGTCAGATTTTTTTTCTGTCCATAAAGGTAAAAGAACGAGATGTATGTGTGGAGAGGACATGAAAAGGCTGATACCTTTTGGGAGCTGACAAGAAATATGTCTTGTTCTCCCAAAAGTCTCCATTTTTGTAATTATAAAGGCTAATTGGGGTAAAGTTGATCAATAAGGATAAGTTACAGTTAGGTGTGAGGCAGAGTGACCCACTGGGGATTTAGGGATGGGGAGGGTGGGGCAGCCTGCTGGAAACAATGGGTAGCTGGGCTCCCAGAAGGAGGGAAGCAGAAGACTGACCTTTGGCAGGAGGCCTTCTGGCTCTTCAGGAGGGAGGAGGGAGGGGCCTGCCAGAGGGAATTCCCATCCTGGTATTGCTCTGTGCGCAGAGGAACAGCAACAGCAGCAGCAGCAGCAGCAGCAACAGGGAGGATGTGAGGCCACCTGTTTGATCACTGCCTGAAAGCTGGCATGGACCAACTTTTGCAATCATCAATCAGGCCTATAACTTGCAAGAACTAGTGGAAGAGGACTGGGAGGGGGCCAGGGCCAGAGCACTCCCCTGTGCTGCCTCCTCCTGTTCCCCCCCTTGGCCTCTCTCCCCAGGGACCACCCACGAGCCCGCCCGCGCTCTCCCTCCCCTGCCTCCCTCCTCTGGCACTCTCCATGCAGCACAGGGCAGGTTATGCCATGCAACTCCAGCTCTTGGACTTGCACAGTGTCCTCAGGGATCAGGGGCCAATAGCACGCCTGAGGGCAGCATGGTCCCCTCCGCCAGCCAGTCAATGTAGCCTGCGATTCCTGGCCCGGGGCTGTGGCCTCAGCCCAGACCCACTGCTAGCTGCCCGCGGGCGCTGGACCACCGCCAGAGGAGCTCCTGTGGCTGTGCTGAGCCCCCTCCTCGGCGGAAACCCAAGCACGCAGAAGCCCAGGCACAGTGCAGGCAAAGGAGAGCCCAGGCGGGGAAGGCAGCAGCCAGCAGTGGTGTAGAGGAGGGGGCCCGAGGCGAACCCACTGAGCTGCCCCAAAAGAAGGTGTGGTGTCGGCGTTGTGGCCATGGCAGCGGCTGTCCCCGCTCCCTCCTCTTTCAGAAGAGACAAGCCCACGAGCACGAGAAATCGAAAGCCTGCCAGTGTGTCCGCAGCCAGAGCAAAGGCAAGACCAGCTGTGACAAAAACAAGTTAAATGTCTTCCAGGTCCAACTCTTTGGCTCCAAGAAGAGGCGCAGAAGGAGAGGAGGTGGGAAGGGGCTTTTGCATTTTGACATGTCCCCCGTTATATTGGAGGATGGTGGAGGGGTTGGGGTGGCCATGTAAGGGGAGTTTGAAGCCCAGCTTGTGCGGAAAATGCCGCCTAGCCAGTGTGCATGCGTGCAAAGGTGATGGCTTTCTTGCCTCTGCCACTTTAATGGGCTTGCTGCAGTGCAACTGCCCTGGGACAGGTGCAGAGACTCAAAGCATATCCTGTCCTGGATGTATCCCCTGAGTTTCAGACATGTTGTGTGTGTGTGTGTGTGTGTGTGTGTGTGTGTGTGTGCGCGCGCGCCTGCGCGCTCCCTGGGCTTTGGGAAGGCGTGACCGGGACATGGGGACAAGCAGTCAAGTGTGTACCTTGGAAATTGCCGGAAAGGAGCTGAGCAGACATCATTGCCGCTCTCTGTGTTTGGTCCTATGAAGGCAGGTCAGCATCTTCTCAGTGATCCTGAAGCTGTCTGCTACACCCCCATTGTTTTCTGAGGGGAAAAATGGAGGAAAGTAGATCTGAGCACTAAAGACTACTTTCAGAACTACATAGCTAGAGATAGCTAAGTCATAGACAAGGCTTTTGATATTAAGGACTGAAGAGCTTTACACATTTTAAGAATGCTTCCTAGGCTAAGAAGAGGAAGTCATCTTCCATGATTCTTCCAAAGCTCTTGGTTCCTAAGATTAAAGACCCTCTATGTCAGACAATTTGTCTGTTTTTGCAAACTCCTGTATTACCGTGTTGATATTAAAGTTTCATAATGAATCCCAGTTGCTCTTTCATGCATATGATTCTATATTTTATTTTTATTTATTTATTGACTTGAGAGAGGGAGAGAGAGAAATAGGCAGAAAGAATGAGAGAAAGAGAATGGGTGTGCCAGGGCCTCAGGCCACTGCATATGAATTTCAGATGCATGCACCACCTTGTCCACCTGGTTTCTGTGGGTCCTGGGGAATTGAACCTGGGTTCTTTGGCTTTGCAGGCAAGGGCCTTCGCTGCTAAGCCATCTCATCTCTCCAGCTCTATGCATGCATTCTATTTAAAACAACAATCCAAATGAAGGAATATATTTTACTAGAATTAAATAATCAACATTAATACATAGTGATTAATAATAAAACATTCCTCAAATTATATTACAAGGTGATGTTTGGGGAAGGTATTAATGGAAGTATATTGATCTGTTTTCTTGGGAACAATGGGCACTATTAAAGGAAGTTTATGGTAAGCTACCAATGAACCCCACCTGGTCAAGTTTTGCCCTGTCAACTTTTAATGTCTAGCTCCAAATACAAAGAATATATATTGATCTGGTGTTCATATATCTTTCCAGGAAAGGAAAAGTTTAAAAATAATTGCGGGTTCATTGGGCTGTGTGTCTTATTAAGTGTGCTATGCTAAACACATCAAGATCACACTGTATGTAATCATTTTAGGACATATACCACACACACATGTACACACCAAAACCTAGGCTCCATTTGTTACTATGGATCTTTAAATATAGGTCTAATTATTCCATTCCTACCTATGCATAGCTTCTGCCTTTCATTGCCTTATAACTCCCACTGAAAATGCATGACATTTCTGTGTACTAATGACATCGGAAAACCATTAAAGAGCATAGCCTGATGATGATAATCTGTGTTTAGTCAGAGTAATGCACAGAATGATAAGTCAATCAAAGGTACATATTACCATAACTCGATTCACGCACATGGAAATTATCTCAAAAGAAATAGCAGATTAGTGGTGCTTGACTCTAGGCTTGATGTAAAGAGAGAGGGGGAGTTGAGGGCTAACTTCACTTCTCACTTTAGGGTATGGAGTACAGAAACCATCACAAAAACAGAACGCTTAATGATTAATCTATCAATATGAAAGTATAGCCATTCTAATTTATATATATTTCCTCCCTCAAGCCAAACAAGTTTTGGCATTTATTTTAACTCATTAATTAAATGAGTGGAGTAGTATTATAGGTTGTATTTTTCAACTGTCACTCATTTGTATAGCAGTTCATTAATCTGCATTACTTGTGGTGCACTTTTATGTTTTTAAATTTTTCTTTTTATCTGACTTTCTCATTGAATTCAATATAATTATTTTTCTGTTATTTTTAACTTGAAATGGTAAGCAAGAACATGATAACAAATGATTTCATAGTTTCCCAAATATATCCATTTTCTAAAAACATGTTTGATGTTATACATTTAAGCTTATGTTACCTAGATTTGTTATAATAGTGTCAGTCCAATAAAATTTCATAATGTGCAAATTAGGTCTTATTTATTTTGGTTTTTCAATTACATTTATTTCCTGTACATTGCATTGTCAGATATAGCACAGAATCCTGGCTTGAAATCTGTGCAATTAGTTTCCTTTATCTCATGTAACAAAAGGGCACAGCTTTTCATATGAAAAGTATTGAATAAAGCGCCACCAGTGGCTTGTGGTAGGAACACTTGTACTTTGAATCATACAGTTTGTCTTAGCTCCTCTTTGGTAAGTACCCTGATTTTAAGGGAAAGATACACTATAGGCTCAGCAAGGAGTACTTCCTTCCTCATTGACATTTTTCATCCATGTTATCTTATCTACTGCAGAGAATATGCACGCACGGAAACGAGTGATCCCATTTTGCTTTTTCTATGTAGGGTCTCACTCTGGTCCAGGCTGACCTGGAATTCACTCTGTACTCTCCGGGTGGCCTGGAACTGAAAGTGACCCTCCTACCTCTGCCTCCCCAGTGCTGGGATTAAAGGCATGCGCCACCACACCCAGCTGAGAATATGACTCTTTATTACAAGGTCTAGATATGTTTGGTGGGGGGGAGGTAGATTGGAAATTATACAGATTATTTAAATGAAGATATTGGACTAATAATGTCACTTCTAAGAGTATAGGAATCACTTCCCAACTGACCGATATCTCTGACCTTGGCTGTGTAAATTTGGTCAACTACCTAGGGAAGCAGTTTAAAAGCTTAGTTTTTGACTGGAGAGATTGCTTAGTGGTTAAGGTACTTGCCTACAAAGCCAAAGGTCTGAGGATGTATTCCCTAGTACCCATGGAAGCCAGATGCATGAGGTGCCACATGCATCTGGAGTTCGTTTGCTGCAGCTGAAGCCCCTGACATGCCCATTCTCTCCCTCTCTCTTTCTCTCTGTCTCAAATAAATAAATTTTAAAAACTTATTTAAAATAGATTAATTTTATAAAGGATGATGCTATTTAATGTGCAAAACAATTCCTGGTGGAAGATCACCCAAGAAGCATAAATATTCCTCATTCTGATTCTATAAACTAGGGTACTGAGTCTAGAGTCTTCCATTATACCTGGAGTGTTTGAGAATATGTACTTATAGCCCCAGTTACATGACTGTAATGGAAACCATGAGTCAAGTACACTAGAAGGTAGAATGAGGCTTTAGTTTTTATGTGGCTACATGTCTATGTATATACTTGTCCAGTCCATACTACCTTTAGGGAGCCAGATGCTCCTGTGGAACACATTGGAAAACTATGAAATCAAGAAGTGTAACCTTTTCACTTTCTATGAATTTTCAGCTCTGTTTAACCTCATCCCTGTGGGTCTTCGAGTGGTGGCTATTGAAGGCGTTCAAACCAAGCTGTATTTGGCAGTGAACAGTGAGGGACACTTGTACAATTCGGTAAGTCTGTGTGCATGCTTTCATTATCCTGTTTTTCATCTGCTATGAAATAAAATGTGCTGTCTGTATTTTCGGGTCAGATTTTGGTGAGGAGATGAACCTTGGTTTCTATGGAAATAGATTGGTTTGGAAAGGCAAGATGAACTAATTAATCATTTGAAGTTAACATGTCTAATATAAAATCAAAAATTCATTGAAAAGTTTTCATACAGTGCCATTGGGTTATACATATCATAAAATGGTCTTCTGGCTTTGTGGATGTAGGAAATGAAGCTATTTCTTAACTGTATAAACAAGTATTTTCTACCTTTATCCCTAAAGGAACTAATGAGATCTCTGTCTCTCTCAAATCAGCTCTAAGACACCAAGACCAGTACTTTCAGTGCTTTTAGGGATTTGTTGCTCATCTGTTCACCTAGCACAGTTGCCATCTGTCTCTACTTGTTTTCAATTTTTCAAATTGTTTTAATTGTAAAAAATTATAGAATACAGTGTCATAATTCAGTGAGTGTACACTGTGTAATGATCAAATCAAGGAAATAAGCATTTCCATGTTTTTAAAGACTTTGTAAATAATTTTTGATTAATATAACCATTTCTCATGTCCTTCAAGCTATTTCAGTACATTTATACAATATTCACTAATTGTATGGGGATAATTAATAGTTCTTGTCTTTAACACCATTTTCTGCAGCTTTCAAGCTCCTGTTACTTCGTGATATATCCACACTACCTGTTTTTCAACAACAATTTAACCTATTTCTTCATAAAATCTCCCAGGAGCATTTTATCAGGTGGATTTATTAACAATATAGGCTACAATTGAGTAAATAACATGGGGCCAAATTAATCATTTTTAAGCATATTGACATTTAATTAGAAGCATAGTGGTAAAGTTAAGATTTTATTTTTTTTTTCAGGTAGGGTCTTGCTATAGCCCAGGCTGACTTGCAATTCACTATTTAGTCTCAAACTGGCCTCAAACTCACAGCAATCCTCCTACCTCTTTGTGATTAAAGGTGTACATCACCATGTTCAATGATTTTTTTTTTTTTTTTAATGTTGACTGGTTAATTGCAAATGTATAACATTGTAAGGCCTGGCTGTCTAGATAGCACTGCTCAGTAGAGCTTTCCACAATCATGGTGCCCTTCTTTAGTTTAGTTTAGTTTAGTTTTTTTTTTTTTTTTCATAGTCTGGATTAGGGTTCCAAAATGAGTTGAAAACAAGGACCCTTGGTAGAAGGCCCAAGTGAACATTGATTCACTTGAATATCTGACCCTGGTCAAAGCTTCTTGTGACCCTTCTTTCAATGAAATTGCATCTTTTCCTGGTTCCCAGAAATTAACCAATTGCACATTCTGAGCTGGGAAACACCTCCTTCCTCAGAATCACTATACATTCACCATTCATCAGTCACTGTCAGTGGATTTTGCCTAAAGCACAGACTGTATGACAAGTTCTATCCCAAGTGATGGGACTGTAGTGATGAACAAGGCCAGTCAAGGTGTACCATACAGATAAAGCCGGAGTTTCCACCCTTATTAATCTGAGTTGTCCTTTTCTTTTGGAAAAGCTGAATTTGCAAAGGCAGAGGATTTCAGAACTCTTGGCATCATTCTGTAAATCTCCACCCCAGCCTTGCAGACAGGCATCCATCCTTCTGATGAAGCACTTCGAGACTGGGGAGAAGGGACAGAGGAGGCAGCAGTGGCATCTCTGTGAAGGGAAGACATGGGAAGTCTCAGGTGATTCCGCCCAAGAGTTTCTTTGTTGCAGAGACTGAAATTGTTGGGAGGTCAGGCAGGTGGAGAGGACAGGCGCGTTGGGAATAAGTCGCACAATTGATTTTGCATCTGTATCAGTTCTGAAAGGATAGAAAAGAAGGTCAAAGGACCCGTTAAAGAAAGCGTTCCAGCATTGTGGCAGCTCAGGGCAGAACAGCATCCCAGTTGGCCTCAGAAATCAGGTGAAATGGTGTAACACTTTTGTCCTAAGGTAGGGAGGTAGGTGTGCAGTTCTGTTTCCTGCATTTACTACAAAGAACTTATGAATACCAAGCCAGCTGAAAGGCGGGTTCACTCCTGACTTGGAAGAGAAGGTGCTTCCTGAGGATCGGGTAAAAAAAATCAAAACACTGCATGATGGGCTAGAGCTAAAGGAGACTGGGCTATGTATTTCCCAAATACTGCTTATAGCAAATGCCTCAAGCTCACTGCATGGATTCCTAAAGCCAACCCGCTAGAAATGAGGGGTCCTAGAGAGAATAGGGGGTTTGGATTGCACAAATTGGCATGATATGAAACATCAGCAGGGCATGGCCACACACACCTGTAACTCCAGTCTTGTGCCAAGCACAGCCCAGAAATTGCCAGAGCTCCCCAGCCAGCCCCTGTGATGTACAGCAGCTCCAGTGTCAGTGAGAGACTTCATTTCAAGGAAGTGTAAAGCAGAGTACAGTCTCCTCTGGCCTCTGCATGCATATACACACATGTACATGCATTATACATATACATGCCACCCCTGTCCCCGCACATGAATGCCAAAAGAAAGGAGGAGGAAGAAAAGTGAGTCTGGGACCATAGCTTGGGTGGTATGGGCAAAGCCTGGGTTTCAAGCCACAGCACTGAAATAAAAAGAAAAAAGAAAAAGAAAGAAAATAGGGAAGGTGGAGCAATGGCTTAGCAGTTAAGACATTTGCCTGCAAAGCCTAAGGATCTGGGTTCAATTTTTCCAGGTCCCTCATAAGCCAGATGCACAAGGGGGTGCATGCATCTGGAGTTCCTTTGCAGTGGCTGGAGGCCCTGGTGTGCCCATTCTCTCACTATCTCTCTCTGCCTCTTTTTCTCTCACTTTCTCAAGTAAATAACTAAATTAATTAATTTTTTAAAAAAAGATACCACGTGTCTATGTATCAAGGCAGGTATGGGAACATAGGCCTGTAATCCCAGCACTCAGGAAGCTGAGGCAGGAGGGTTAGCTTGGGTGGCTATACACTTAGGATTAGGAGATAGCTTAGTGGTTAAGGTGCTTGCCTGCAAAGCCTAAGTACCCAGGTTCAGTTCCCCAGGACCCATGTAAGCCATATGCACAAGGTGGTGCATACATCTGGAGATCAT